>VXBH01002424.1:138795-172096 GCA_013400035.1 Rynchops niger | reverse complement strand
TCATCATCTGTGTCACCCCAGATATTCCCATCCCAAGTATCAGGATCAGCACACATACCTAAACTCTTCACTTGGGCAGGAGAGGGGTTCAGAGCATTTGGCAACAACAGATCTAATTTTTCCTGTAATCTCTGATTCCTCTCTCTTTCAGCAGTCAATTCATCTTTCAAAAACTTATTTCAATCTCTATTTGTTCTTCAGGAGCCCTTAAGGCTTCCTTTGTCTTTCGTTCTTCCTCTAAGGCAGCTTTGGTAACCTCAACTTCAGTTCGCAATTCACAGAGCTTTTTACCACAATCGATCAGAGCGTCTGCCTTTGAGTCAGCTACACCTATTTTCTTAAGAGAGTCAGATTTCTGTGCCTCCTCCTGTGCACGGGCTAAACACACTCCAAAACACACTCCAAAAGCAGTACACAGGGTACCTTTACCCTTTACGATTTTTTTCTTTTGTTCCTTCTTACACTGCTCTACCCATTCCACCACTTTCTCCTTACTTTTCCACAACCTCTTAGCCTTCTCCCTATCCATGAGAGAGTTTACAACCATGTTTCTGCAATAGTTCTTCCATTGTATCCTGCCAACTATGCCAATAAAATGTGATGGAGAGAAGAAGACTTCACTGAGAGGTTCAAATTAACAATTTATTTGGACTACACTCACAGGTCTGATAATGCTACTATTGCAAGTTCTTATGGATACAATGGAGGAGTGCACTGTTGCAATTTAAGGGGAAAAGAACAAAACAATTCACAGAATACGCTATTACCACCTAAGAAGTGATCCTGAAAAGTAACAAAACACAAACCACTAGCGCGCTTAATATGAGTACCTTAAACGAGTGCAGAAATCATGATCTTAGAGCATCCTAGACTTAATATGTATGTTATTTAATCACTTACCCTCTCTCTCTCAGGTAAGGCCACTCAATCCTGGAAAGTTACCTTACACAATGCCCTGGACAAGGGGGGGCAGGGTGGGGGGGATGGGCAGAATCTCCTACAGGACAGCTGTATCTTTGGAAGATTGCCCCTGTTTTCTCCCCAAAACTTTGGACTTAAATATCCTTTTTTGGGACTGTGTTTGAATGGATTACACTATCTGGGATGGCTGTCTCCAGTGGTCTGATGGCCCGTCAGATAGCAATGTTTATTTTGTGATGTCTGGTCTCACACTCACTGAATAGTGGTGGGACTTGATTCAGGGCATTTTGTTTGTTAAAGGCACCATTCGGGTTTCNCAGGATGTCATGCAGGACACTGTCAAATGCTTTGCATAAGTCCAGGTACATGACATCAGCTGCTCTCCCGTTATCTACCAATGCTGTGGTAACATCATAGGAGGCCACCAAATTTGTCAGGCATGACTTGCCTTTGGTGAAGTCATGTTGGCTGTCACCAGTCACCTTCTTCTTTTTCATGTGCCTTAGCAGAGTTTCCAGGAGGATCTGCTCCATGATCTTGCCAGGCACAGAGGTGAGACTGACTGGCCTGTAGTTCCCTGCGTAATCCTTTTTTTCCCTTTTTGAAAATGGGGGTTATGTTTCCCCTTTTCCAATCAGTGGGAACTTCACCAGACTGCCACGACTTTTCAAACATAATGGAAAGCGGCTTGGCGACTTCATCTGCCAGCTCCCTCAGGACCCGTGGATGGATTTCATCCGGACCCATGGACTTTTGCACCTTCAGGTTCCTCAGATAGTCACGAACCTGAATATAATGTTAATCAGGTTATGCTGGCCTAGTCATCAATACAAAAAAAACTAGTTTAGAAGCTGAGATTACAAATCCTGACTGCAAGTCCTACGATGAGGTCATTAAACATTGTCAGTTCTTCCTTTTCTCATAAAACTGGAACTTTTTTCATAAAACTAGACTTCCTGGAGGAAGGTTGTCACCTCAATAACTTTGATTTAACTTTAAAAGCTAACATTTTCAGGTAAATGTGTTCCAATCTTGAAAAAAAGGGTGAATAAACCCCTCAAATATCTGCCTATACATTATATTTTTTGTAGCAAATTTTATCTTTATGTGATTATGTACTGATAATGAAATCTGATACCATGGTCATCATATTTATACATCATATTTCTTACCCAACTTATTAAACGGGCACCATTACAATAGTTTCCTTATCTTTTAGCAGCCATGGTCTGAGAAGAGTTGGATGATTCATTCAGTAACTCTTAACACTATCTGAAAAGAGAACAGCTACCAATTCCAAATTCCTTGTGCCTGAATTTCTAGCTTTGTGCCTTGTTTAGGAACATCTGGAACAGGTAATCAAATTAATCAAAGGATTAATTGCATAAGCATCACAAATTCAAAAGTAATAACAAACTGGTATGAGGTTACATGACAGCTATATAGCTATATAGCTAAGTGCTCTCTAAAACAAATACAATTGTATTTGTATTCATAGTCACTCTAATAATAGAATAATTCACATGTCACTGAAGTCAACTAGTACCTGCCTGTCGATGGTCTTAGTAAGGTGTTACCTCAACCCTACCTCTTATATTCATCTGTAACTTGTTCGGTGAACTGTTGAATACATCTTTTCCCCTCTGTGTTGGATTTTTTTTTCCCCTTTACAGATTTCTCATTTCTTCACTGTGTTACTTTATTCTTAGTGTAATAGCTTCCTTATTTTGAAGCTTTTACTAGGTTAAATGTTGGTTATTAGTTTTGCCTGTTTTTCTTCTCCCAAGAACATAGCAGGCCTTATCAGTTTCAATTTCATCCGTTGGGTAGAATCTCTTTCTCTGCATTTCCTGTGGCAAAAGCACTCCTTAACAGCCTTTCCAGGCTTAGATAGGACTTATTTCTCAGTCCAGCAGTACAATTTATCTGCTTTCATACTGAGACTTTGTATTGCCAAGAATTTCTAGCCGTTACCCCCTCGTGTTACCAATTTACACACAGTCAAACCAATTTAGACATGTTTCTTTCAAAATGATATAGAGCTTGCAAAATTGTTAGTAATATTTCCTTCTTCATTTTTCAATTAACACAAATAGCTTGTCCAAAATCAGTATTTATATCTGTCCAGAATTTAAGATATACTAAAACCCACATTTTGTACGAAATAGATTCTTTCATGAATAAAAATCAAAATTAACATGCTGTCTGGTCTCTGAAGAGAGTTCTTTTATTTATATATTTTGTATGTGTGTGAGCATGAAGTCTGAGAACCTGATTCTCACTGGTTGTATAACATGACCCTCCTGGCACGCCACGCATGCTGTGTGGGATCTCATTTTTAAGTGCAGAATATGTTATGGAAGACTAATGGAACACGTACAGCAGAAGATTGCGTTCCAGATGTTTTAGATTTTCCACATCTGTATAGGCATTTAATAGTTTCCTGTAGACATAATAAGTATAGTTATTAATTTTAGTTAAAAAAAGTGAAATTGATCTTTCTATTCTTCTGTCATCTTAATTTATGGGTCTTCTATCTGACTTTTATTTACTCATTTTTTTTAATCAATCCCTAAATTTTAAGCATCTGAGACTGTAAATAGATAATTGTTTTTTTTCTTCGTTCAAAGGAAAATTAATTCATTCTGTGAACTTCCATCCTTGAGGCTTTTTTCACCCTTTATTTTAAACTGAATGCAAACTAATAAGACAATGTAAGGAGGAAATCCTTGCAAATTGGCAGCTGAAATAAATCTAGATTTAAATAAAATTACTACTTTACTACCTTGTTGAATGCAAAGAATATTTCTATGTCATTCTCTGAAACTGATTCATAAGTGGGGAGAAAGTAGAGGCAATGTTAATGGCTTTCTTGCAAAGAGAACTTCAGAGCAATGGTAAAGATATCTCACTGTTCACCATATTGGGAAATCAGTAACTCATTTCCTCACTTCTCTTGTGCTTTGTTGTGTATAATTATGAATGTAAGTCCTCTGCAGAATATGGTCGGATGGTATCCAGATGTAGACCCAGTCAGGCCAACAAGGAAGGTAAACTGAGGCACTATTTGAAGATCAGCCACCAAACAAAGAATCTCTGCCTGGGAAATGACACAGGTTCTGTCTGTGTTAGTTTTGGATTTGGACACTTCAGGGGCTCAAGCAGTGACTACCAGTCCTCTCCTTAGTAAACTAAATTAAAAGAGTCTGAAGTTGTGGCATAGAATATATTCTCTTACATTCATCAGTAGAAATTAATGAGACCTTTTTGGTGAAAAGAAATCTGTCTTAGGAAAAAGAGTTCTTAAAAGTAGCATCTTTTTAGCATCAGCAGAACAAAGTCGTAATTGAGGAATACATACATAAACTTTCATAACTTATTTGTACCTAAGGAACAACCTCTATCTGAAAGTTATACAAAGGTCATTCTTGTGAGATCAAAGATCCCGAAGTGAGACAGTGCCTTCAAAGCTGTGGTTCCTTGAGTGTGCAAGCAATTGTAACTGGGAAGGAGGCTAGGAGATTTTGTGGTTTAGAAGTGAACCAGGACTTTGGTTCTCATAAGAGAAGCACATCTAAAGCCTCAAATGTTTTTTGGTATTCCCAGACTGAGGAATGTGAACAATTACCCTGTTCACTGTGTATGGTGTTTATATTTCATCATCTGGTTGAATATATAGAAACACTGATTTGTGAAACTGTAAATAAAGATGTAACTTGCTATATAAATCTAAGTTTAATACATGCCAATCTCCAAGTCTTAGGTCAAATTACCTTATTTTATTCTTGAATCTTTCCATTTCTGATTTTTCACTTTTTAAATGTAAGTATGTGTGGTTAACACTTATCAATGAGGTGGATTTACAAAACCAATTTCATTAGATCTAAATTAGATGTGTGATCATGAAGTTACTCAACATCCTCCATTGCTGAGAAAGGTATTTTCCACTCTTTGCCAATAGGCCAAATATGTGTCCTACCAAAATTACCTCATTCCATAACATTTGGTTCACATAGGATAACAATCAGACATGTAAGTTCCATTAGCTCCAGAGCTGGGGAACTGCGTTGCAAACTGCAAGATCCCAGACTGAGAAATACATAATTACACTAACAAGATTTGTATAAGAGATATATACAGTAGGCTGATAAATTCATTCTGTCTAAATGGAATTATATGTACTACAACACCTAACATTTCTTCTTATGTGTATGGTTCACACAGAATAACAATCAAGGCATGTAAGTTCCATTAGCTCCAGAGCTGGGGTACTGGGCTGCAAACTACAAGATCCCAGACTGAGAAACACATAATTACACTAACACGTTTGGTATAAGAGATATATATATAGTAGGATGATATAATTGTTCTGTCCAAATGAAATTATGTGTATTACAGCACAAAAAGATTAGACTTGGGACTCCTACTAATAATGGATTGATCTTGAACAGGTTGATGTTGAAATGTAAATATACATTCCCAATATTAACCACTCATCTACACAACTCTTAGGCCGAGAAAGCCCATGTGGAAACTAATTCAAAGTTAGCTTTTTGCTTCAGCACTGGCTTCTCCACAGAACATGAGTATTTCTTTTTGTTTTTACTTTATCCACTTGCTTAACTGTTTCTAGTTATTGCAGACAGTTGTCATGTAACAATCAGTTCTAAGGACTAGGTTAGAAAGGCAAGATTCATTCAATGGCTTACAGCATGATCCATTTTAAAAAAGCTCACGTTTCTTTCCATACAAGTGTAGTGTTTGTAGTAACTTTCACGTTAACACCATGACATTTCCTAAAACCGTTGCTTGACATACACTGAAACTGTTTCTGAACACTAAATAAACAAGACATTAAGGACCTGAATGCATCTCTTTTAACTCTAATAACAATATAATCCTACTTTGTAATAAAAATGCTTCCATTTCATTCAACAGTGCTAAATTCTCTTTAGTATAAATACAGTACAAGGTTCTGTAATTTACCTCTAGAAGGGAATAGCCATTATCTTATTCTACAGTATATACCTGCAGCTTTCAATGTATGGAAAGTAACTTTGTGATCAAGAATATTAAAACTAGACCAAACTATACAGTTCCTAGTTAAAAGTCTAAGCAGAAGGTTGGCTCTGCTCCACCCCAAAGCAGGACAAACCTCTCTATGCAACTTTTTCAAGTATTCAGCTACTCTGATGGCAAAAAGTTTTTCCCAATATCTTACCAAAACATTTCTATTGCAGCTTCTGCTCATTAGCTCCTTCTTTGTGCATCTTGGAGAAGAGACTGACTTAGTCTTCTCTACATCTCCACAACAGGTACTTGTGGATAGTATTAAGATCTCCCCTAAAAGTCTTCTCTTCCCCAGGCTGAATGAACTCAGCCTTCCAAGCATTTTCTTGTGTGTATGCTAGCTGTTGCAACTCATTCAGGATATTAAACTTTAGAATCTCTTGATCTTTTTAGACACATCCACTTTGTTCAGGAATGACAGGAGCTATCAGCTGTCAGTGCACCATAAGAGCAGGGCTGCCCTCAGCAAAGGATGAACCATAAATTGGAGGTGGCCCCAGGCCAAAAAAGGCCCTCCCTTTGAGCCACAGCCCTACATTGACCCCAGCAGGTAAGCTGAGCAGGATGGCGATAGCAATGAGTCCCTTGACAGCCTCAGACAAGGGATGAACCAGGTCCAGGACCCATCCAGGGAGTCCAGGAAGAAGCAAGAGAGTCGGGGCTAGATACAACACCTGTAAAGGATGCGTTCAAGGACTGTCCAGGAGACAGAGACGGAGAAAGAGCTGGCAGTGGTATACCTACAGCATTAGCTCGGATAGGAACTGTATGCCCAGGTTTAAGCTTAACAGGGGTTCTAGGACCAATGGGACATAGACAACACATCTGGAAGAGTGACTTGTCTAGTCATCTCAGAATCATCTGTGTTACTTCTTCCTGACACGTTACCCTTCACACAGATGTTAGGGTAGCTAAAGTCTCCTATGATTCAAAGGCCTGTGGTTTACACACCTTCCTTCAGCTGTCTGAAGAGGTTTCATCTATGTCCTCTTCTTGATATGGTGACCTGTAACAGACACCCATTATGGTGTCTGTCATGGTCATTTGTCCTCTGATTCTTACCCATAACTGCTCAATGGATACACCACTCATCCTATGTTCTCAGCATTTAGCTCTCTCTTAGGCTAGTGTACCACCTGTCATCTCCACCTTTCCTGCATGTTCCTTCTAGAAAGCCTCTTCCACCCATCACCACACTCCAGTGATGAGAGCTGTCTCTCAAATGAGAGCTCTGTATTCTCTCCAAGGGATATCATAGGTCTACAGCTGTGCACAGGCTTCTAATTCCTCCTGCCTCCCATCACATACGTTTGCATAAGTGCACTTGAGGTGGATTCTCTTCACTGGAAAAAACAAGGAGATACCACCTGTGCCTGTGTGTGATATGCCGTTATGTCATCCTCAGAGCTTTACGTTCATTATTGACATACTAAGGGTCAACTGAAGAGTATCACTGGTGCCCATGTGGATGATCAGAAAGGGCTAACAGCAGAAGGGCTTGCTGATCTAGAAACTTTTTCCACATTATCCCAGATAAAAGCCTCCTAGGAGCAACAACACTCCCAAGACAACAATGTGGTCCCCACACCCCACAGAGGTGTAGTGTCCCCTGTACTTCCACAGTGTCATCAATGCTTCCATTCCTCATCACGATTTCCTCATTACTCCCTGCAAAATCTAATATAAAGTCCTTCACACTGGCTTAGCAAGCATAAAGTCATCAAAATGCAGTCATACACTTGTTTGTTCACTTTTAAATTACAACAGATACTAATAAACTGTAAACAGCGCATTCTGTCTTATTAAGACAGATTTAAGTACCAAACTTGCAAGTAATCTTTGCAACTTGAAGAGAACTTGTTTCAGGAAATTGTGAGTTCTAAAGCCATATGTGAGTGATTACTTCTGTGTAATACCACAATAGCTTGATGCCTGTTATTATGCTTGCATTACCATTACTGTACTGTGTTTCTACTCAACTGTTTTCCAGACTTTAACCTTTAGATAGTTTTTTTTTTTTTTTTTTGCCATTGTGTGCATCTGCCTCAGGCTATATACGTGTGCTTTCTTTTGGAGGATGTTTTTGCTTCTGGTGCCTGTAGGCTGAGACAGGAGGCAGGTACAGACATTTTTAACATTGAGGTTTGAGCAAAAATCCTGGTTTGTTTTTTTAAGAAAACAGTAATAATTTAAATACTCTCTTGAGAAGCCCTAACATCTCCATGCTAGAGGTTGGTATGACATAACAGGGTTCATTATGCCATGATTAAGCAGTTAATCTGATATGAATCGCACAGAAGTCTTGACTGATGTCATTTGGTGTTCTAGGTCACGTATAGAGTGGACTCATGATCTCATTCAAAAAAAGGAAGCCTAACAATAATATGCTGGACAAGCTGTTGGCAACAAAAGTGCACGAATTTTCCTTTAGAGACCCATCAACTAGAAATGATAGAAGAGAAAAAGACATCCTTATTAATTAAACATCACAACGTAATTGTTACAGCTAAAGAACAGGAAATACAAATTACAATGGAAGGAGCGGGGCAATATTACATTTCTGTTGGTGCTGGTTCAGCTAGAACTCTGGGTACAGTTGTAGTCTTAGAGAAAAAGCTGTTGAGAGATTAATTTAAAATGTGCAGGAAAACTGTATATTGAAGGGAGTATCTTAACTCTTTTAATTTTGGCAGGGGGTGGGGAAAAGTTCAATGATTTCTGCAGAAATATTGGGTTTAGAGGAAAAGTGAAAGTTGCTAGTGTACAAATACATAGACATGAGTCTTCCATGGAGAATGTATAAGCTGGAAAATGTGAAAGTTTCTAACCATTGGTGGTTTAAGAACAGCATTCTGTAAAAGTAATAACTGTAAAACAGACAGTGATATTTTTATAAGAGGTTTGTATAGTACATTTGACTGTAATAGCAGGACCCTGTTATTCAGTGACCTGAGATGTTCCGCTAAAAGATATGCAGTACATGTATGGAATAAGAAAAGAGCTATGAGCTTTATTCAGGTAGAGAAGGAGAAGAACAGCCTGGATGAGAGTGAAGATGGTGTAGAGAAAAAGCTGAAAAATGAGAAAGGTATCAGTTTTCTCATGAGAAATAAAACATGTAGGAGCAAAAGATGGAGGAAAAGAAAGAAAGAATGATGCCTGGTCAGACTGAAAATCTAACAGATTATTCTGGAGGATAACTTTATCATTCCAGTTTTAATACGAAAAGTGTGTATTCTTCTGTCATATTGATTAGCTATTTGGAATACAAAGTCAAATCTGTCTCAGATCAATTCATCCCCTTTACGTATGTGCATTGTAATAAGTTTTCTGATCACTAGTCTTCCTTCCTTCCTTTCCTGAATTTCTGACTGCCTCTGCTCTGTCCTCCCTTTGTTTCTTCTTTCTCTCCTTCTCTTTCTCTTCTTTTCAGAATATGAGCAAATAACACCTGCACTTCCTCAGCACAAAGAATTACAGTGCCAAGTTCCTTTATTAATGAAAGGTTCTATCACTTCTATAACAAATAAACTAGTTCACATGAGTTGGCCAGCTGTGGCCACACTGTTTTTTCCTAATGATTTGTTTTTTTTCTGTGAAAGGAAATACACTTTTAACAAATAATCTCCTAAAAACTAAGGCATATTATTGGCCAAAATAATCCAGCACCATGGTTAAGTACATTTGTTAGTCTGCTACATGGCAAGACTCATAGCAAAACATGATCATAAATGTTCTGCTGGTAAGAGACATTTTCTATAATTAGGATTTCTATAAGGCAGTGTCAGAGAGAGGCTTTCTATTGCCCTGAATGCATACTTCAGAATGTCAGGCGGTCTTTTCCCATGGTTAGCTGCAGGTGTAGCATTTGCTATTCAGCAAAGAATTGTCTGGCATACTCAGATTTGTGGCATTCCCTTGCCTGCTGCTTCGTGGTGTTCAAAAAAATATACAACTGTAAAAAGAAGTAGTACTAGTTGCGATAGTAAAGAAACAATTTAGTACTTGCGTGAGAATTTCTACCGGAAATTTTTTAATAATTTTATATATTTTTATATTTGTAAAACTAAATCAATGCCACATACCTATTCTTCACGAGAATAATGCATTTATGATGAAATTAACTAAGAACTGGCAAAACATCTGGTTGACTGAGAATTTCCATTTTTAGTGCAACCGAAAAAGGCATTTAACTGACTATATATCTGTAACCTTTCATGAATCTAGATGTGAATAAAGACTTTAGAACATAATATTGGCAATTGCCTTTGAATAGTAATCCTAGACAATCTTTGGTCTCTCTTGACTTTTCTCCAAGGAATTGTTGATTTTTAATTTATAATTTGTGAAAATTACGTGGTGCAACTAGGTGCATACTTATTCAATTCTAAAAAATCCTAAGAAACAGTGAATTTTGGCAAGCAGGTGTCAATTCCATATCTTTAATACAACTCTTGTCGTTTAGAATAAATGACTGAAATAATGATGATAAGCAATATCTTCATTGTGTTGTTTCTTTGTTTTGAGGTGAAGGTTTTTTTTCATGCTTTTTTGAGTTCTGAGAACCCTAGATTTACACAGAATGGACCACTGGATCCACAACAATTATTACAATTTCAGGACTTAAGAGGAGATTTATTTTTATAGGTGTTAAAATTGACCCAATTACATTATCTAAAGGAATAACTTGCCATTCAAAAGTCATGGCTCCTACTGAAGTTAGTCGCTAAAAGCAAAGCCTTTTATTTTACTTTTAGAGCATCATTTTTAGAAACATTTTGCAGAAAGTTTTCTTCTTCTCTGAAGTACCACAAAGAAGACACCTGTCTTTTGTACCCTGTTCAGTTTTACATTGTTTTTTAATTCAGATGTCTTTTTTATTTGGTTTGGATTTTTTTTGTTTGTTGGTTTGGTTTTTTTTTGCTTTGGAGGTTTCCCCCCCTCTTTCTCTTCTACTTAATTAAGATGTATCCCAGATTTCAGCCTTAGTCTGTAACCACCAGTCTCTTGTGAATTCTAACTTATTTCTCTGTTTAAAATACCTCTTATAGCAATGTATGAAGACTCCAAAATCTAACTCAAAAAGCAAACGTTGCCTAAATTCTTACCAGCAGGTGTAAGAACTAATTATCTTTTATTCTACATACAAGTAATTTTGACTGCAACTATTTGTGATTTTTAATTAATATGAAAAAAAGGAAGATAAGCAATATTGTCCATTTTCCAGAATTAATTGGCTGCCTGCATGATACTCCTTCAAACAATTGCTGAGACCGTAAGACTGAAGATTGTGTAAATGAAAGTATGTTAGGTAATCTGTAAGAAAGCATGGTACTTGCTATAATAGCTCCTCCCTTTGCAGCCAGTCGGAGAGCTGTGATAGATTGTATGAACAATTCTACTTCATGGAAAACTTTCTTTAAATTATTTATTCATTATTTCATCTTTCATTTTTATATGTGCTTTGTATATTTAATATACAAGAAGGTGCTCTCAAAGGAATAGTAACAGCCACTTTACTGAGGTATATATAATTGGGACTGTCTGCTCTGATTGATAACAACAAATCTCTAACTAAACTTCCACACACTTGTTTCCTGTTAGGTTGACTAACCTTAGTTTTCAGCTGGTATTTGTTTATCTGCTTGGTGCAGCACTTCGCCTGCATTTGTTATTCCGGTATTCACACAGAGTCTTCAGGGGGTGAGAAGGGATTTTGAATTTCAGAGGAGCTTAACCCTGCTATATTTACACCATTAATAAAACCAGGTGGACTACATGAAGGTCAACAACTTCCCAAAGGAAATCTAATAACTAGTATTTTATTTTGCCAGATCAGAGGTAAGAGCATTACTTTCTCAGAAGGGACTTAGTAGTAGCCAGGACATGTTTTTGTTTCTTTGCATAGCTGGAGTGTTTTGCTTCTTTGAATCAGTTTGCTTAGTAGTATTTTGCCTCTGTATAAGGCCCAGTCCCTTTGACCCAACCACTCATTTAAACAGTGGTACTTTGCTATAGAAGAGGTCTATTTTTTTTAGGTTTATTTCTTATAGAATTCAAGTTTAAATAGGATAAAGGCAAATGTTTCTAATACTGCAATTCATAATCAGTTTTTTCCACTGAATTTTAAAAAATGTATTCACAGAAAATGTTGTATGTATAAATGTCTTACTTCTTGTAGCATGTTTATTGTACACACAGGACAAAATTTTATTTTATTGATATGCTGGGGAGACATTCAGTGAAAACATAGTTCTTATCTTGGAGTTCCATGGGGAGGGCTGGTTTGCGTTGCATTTGTGACCAGCTGTACTGAAGAGTAATATCTTCATTTGTGGGTGTATGAAGTAATTAAGTAATCAGTTCAAAAGTGCTGTTTTCTAGATCTGAAAAAGAAGATATTTTCCCTGAATGTTAATGTGGTTTACAGGCTAGATTATAAACTCTGTTTTTCAGTTGTAAATCTCAGAAAAGAACAACATACAGAATCTGCAAATGCCCTAGAATGTTTTCAAGATGGTGTCTTCACATTTTACCTCAGTTGCTACAATCATTTCTCAATAGGGAGGCCTTAATAGGGGTCTCTAACAGTAATATCAGAGAAAACAAGTCCCAGATATCCTAAGCCATAAATATGCCAATAAATCTTTAGTGAAAATATGTGTAAACATTCAGTGTCACTACTTAATTCAATGAATGTTCGCTTAAAAGAGTTTGAAAATGTGTTATTTGGCAGTAATGATACACTTCTAATGGTTGTCTTACTAAAAGCATCCAGTTTTCTCCTACTTAATATGGAGCAAGCCTAATGCAAACTAAGGTAAACAGTACATAATAGAAGCTCAAAAAGGCTATATTGTGTCCGTATGTCAGGCTTTAAACAAAACTCCGTGTATTGGTATCAGATATATCCTATTTCATCTTTAAACTTATCTTTAACAGACGCCTGGAGGTTTTGTAGGCTGGAGTATCTTTAATCTGTCAATATAACCATGCCCAAAACATAGAAGTTATATACCCATGACTAGAGTTTTAAAACAATTGGAAGGCTGACTAATTCCCAAATTTAGACCAGGATTTCAAGGTTTAGCTAGAGTCACATAAATAATTGCATGTGACTATTAATGTCAGACTCTCATACCTCATCTCAATGTTCAGGTTTAAATAGCTGCAGATGAACTTTGGGCAAAACAGATGAATGCTAGCATCTGACTAAATAACTCATCTATACTTATGATTTAGGATACTAAATCTAAGACCTCAGAAATTAAAAGCCAGTTGCATCATCTGTTCTTCTAACACAATCTGGTCACATTTTGATTTACAGCTAATTGTTCTGCAAAGTTTTTTTCTCATAAAAATACTCCAAAAGAACCATTTTTTTTTACTCTATCATCATGTCTTTCATTCTTTGGAGAATGTGAGCTCCCTTCTCTCTTTTAATAATGGAAGTGCAAACCAGAAAAGGCAGAGTCAAATTACTTGCTTTCATATTTGTCCTATAGAATTAAAAAAGATTGTATTCTAAAGAAATATCAGTATAAAGTAAGGCTGCATATTGAGTCCTATGCTCTTCTATTCATTGCAAATGAATAATTTTCCAAGAACTGAGTAATTTCCCGAGTATTCGACAAACTCTGTGATCCCTCTCCTGAAGCAGGATAGGCAAAATGTTACCAGCCAAATTATGAAAATTTCTTGACTCGCTTTGGATTCATGTAAGTTGCAGGGTTTTTATCTGTGACTGAATTTCTTCAACATAGCTATAGATCTTTATAGAAAAACAGAATACATAGACAACAGCAAGGGTATGTTGATGATAGCTGGTTACTGTTGGGCACAGAGGATTAGACAAGCACTGCTGGTGAATGAACCTGACAACATATACTTAACTGTCTGAGAATCTCTTGTTTGTTGCAAATATGTTTATATTCATTAACAATGAATATTATAGCTTCTTCCTTCAAAGTTTTTGACCTTCTGGGAATGTATTTTTCAAAAGTACTTTACCATTTGAATGTTTTCCCATTATAGCTTTCTCAGCATTTAATTAAATTCTTAGTTATATACATTTACCTTCAGAAAACCTTACTAATCTGTTGATTGGCTAAAGTTTCATTTTGGCAACAGACCCCTGTGGGAAAGAACTGACTCTGCATTCATTGTAAGACTTTTATTGTCCAGACTACACGAATCATTGCAGTGACTACTCTAAGATTTCATTTCTGTCTTCTGATTTTCCTCAAAACCACATTCTCTAGCCAGTCTTTGTTTCTTCGTTCTTCAATCACAAGTCTAAAGATTCAAAGAGACTGTTTATTAATACCTTTATTGCCTATGTTCTTCTAAAATTGAAACATTAAGTTACATTAATTTATCATTAATTTAATTTTCAGTTTTCTATCACTACACATTTTCACGGTTTCCAGAAGGCCAAATAAAATGTATTTTCTAACATAACACTTGAATGCAGAGATAAATACAACAGTATTCTTGAAGACTATCCTTCTATGAATCAAGGAAAAATTAAAGACCTGTGATTTCTAGCAACAAGTATTTGTCCTTGAATGCAAGTATCTTTCACAACATCATAATTTGTAAAGTTACACTTTGAGAGCTGTGGCGAGCCTTTAATCAACGTCCTGTAGCTTCGTAACAGTGAACACTACTATAACTTACACTGTTTAGTCGTTCAGCTAACAGAGGCAGCCCCCAGAAGTAGCATTTTGTGCAGAAGTGGAAGCTGAAATTCTTCTGAGAATGGAGTTTACCTGTTCAGCAATGGTGAGCGTGCACCACAGTACAGGGTCCCCTGGCAGCCTCCAGGCAAATCAGAAGCCTTTACCCAGCATAAGCTCCCATGGGAGGCTGTAATTCTGCAGATCAGGGGCTGCAGTGACCTCTGGGACCTCTCACAGGGGGCACGGGAAATGCTTTTAGCACTTGCAGGAGGTGTGCACTGGTAGAGGGCCTGCAGCATAAGTAATGAAGCTGTGGGAGGAGATCAGTGGACTACACAGCACCAGTGATAACAAAAAGGAGATGGACCTAGTGTCTCTCAAGACACCGCACTACAAAAGCCAGAATTTCCAGCTGCACCAAGGAGGGACAGGCAGCACTTGTGCTTGTCAGGATGGGAAATGGAGATGACCAGGCTGGTAGTCACTGGGAGCTTGCAAACTGGCACCAGGACATCTGTTCCTGCTCCATCTGCATCTGTGATGCACCGTCAAGGTTCAGGAACCCAGCATGGGCAAGCCCAGGGACTTCTTCCCAATAAGGTCTCTGAGCTGCCTGTGCCTAAGACCTGTGATGGCACTGGCAGCGTAGGGCAAAAAATGGTGGTAGAAGACTCCGTGCTGCAGGGATGGGGGTTGCTCTTGCTGACTCAGCCTACTAGCAGGAACATTTGCTGCATGCTGAGGGTCTTGATCCAGGACATCATAGACAGGCTGACAAGGTTTACCCTTCTTGTTGGTTGGACAAACTATTATTCCACATTTGTTCTCCATGTGGGCACTAGCAATATAGCCAAGAGAGTAGAAACTCTTGAGTGCCCACACATCTCTGGGGAATGACAATGAAGGGCTTGGTGCCTGATGGTTTCTCGCTGGTCTTGCTGGTGAAAGGGAAGGGCTTGGGAACAAGCGGAGGGATGTTGGAGGTCAAAAGTCAGTTGTACAATTTTAATTTTTATGACCATGTGACCTCTTTGAGAATTGCTTGGAAGAGAAGGGATTGAACTGACCAAGCAGGGGAGTGTCTTTGTAATCAGGCTGGGTAACCTCAAGATGAGAGCATTAAACTACAAATAAGAAGGGAGGGAGTGAATGGCCAGCAACCCGAAGTGGAAGCAGTGGACTAAGTTGGCAAGGAGAGGGCTGATGTAAACATTAAGGACTTCATAATCAACAGCTGGAGTGCTGCCATGGATAGATGCAGGCTCTTTAGGAAGGACAGACCAGGAAGGTAAGAAGGGAGAGTTACCCTTTATGTAGAAGAGCAGCAGGATTTATGGAGTTCTTTCTCTGACCAGGTGATGGGCTAGCCAAGATAGTGTGCAGACCAAAGCAGGAAACACTGTGATAGGTGTCTGCTACAAACCGTTTTGATGAGAAAGTACAAGCAGATGAGGCCACCTTCAGACAACTGGAAGAAGCCTCACACTTGCAAGTCCCTGTCTTCTTGGTAGAATTGAACCGCCCCAATGTATGCTGGAAGGACAATACAGCAAGGCACAAATAATCCAGAAGGTTTCTGAAGTCCATTAGCAACAGTTTCCTGACACAGATAATCAAGGAACTAGCAAGGGGAGATGGATTGCGTGACTTGACAGAGAGCTGGAACAAAGCAAAGGTCCCTTCTGTCTCCAAGACAGCGGCAGAAGCATCCAGGGAACTACATGCAAGTCAGCTTCTCCTTGATCCATGAGAGTCGGTGTTGTTCTTTCAGAAAGTTGTGCACTTTTTGTAAAAACGGTACAATATAATTTTACATTTTTATTTAACCTGTATGGTTTAACCTATAAAATTTAAATAATGTTGAGTGGTTTGAATAGAAGGCATTTGAAAAGTGAACAATACTCTTGAATTGACTCTTGGATCTTCTTGCTAAAAAATAAATAACCCTGGAAATTTATATGTACAGGTTAGCTTTATTATTTTGTTTTCTTTAATTTGGTTGCAAATTTGTCTGGATAGTACTTAAGGAATAACTGACTGATGTTAAGCTCTTAGTTTTTCTTAAACTTGAAATACTAGGGAATTCTTAATTAGTAAGATTAGTAAATATCAAGCAACAGAAAATTGTAACTCTCTCAGGAAACTGGGAAAAACTAGAGCACCTGTATTAGTCCATTGTGTTCACAAAATTGGATCATTTGCCCTCTGCCACCATCAAGTGAAACATTTGTATTAACTCACAGGTCAAGTATCTATTAAAATAGTGATAAATCAATCGCCACCCTTGCCCTCATCCACAGAAGTACAGCAGCTCAGAAGTAATGACTGCCGTTCAATGACAGTTTAGTGGGCTTTTCTGTCTCACATAATGAGACAGAAAACTTCAGTAGTTAATGAAAGCACTGTATATTTGAACACCTTGATAAAAAGTCAGTGAGTCAGTTGACACAAATCAAGGCGTGAATCCAAGAAACTGCAGGTGGGATGAAGTGAACAGAGTCTATCAAAGCTCATCACATTTGAAAGTCAAAGACAAGAGTTCCTAAGTTAGAAAATTCAAAATTATGTCTGCTTTTCTTTTCCTCCATCTTTATTGCCTTGTTCTGTACAACAAATAAGAGCTATGTAGTCTGACTGTATTTTATACGTTGAAATACAACCATATTTTTATCTTCAGCTTACATAAGTAGTTATTACCAGCATCCCATCACCTTCTTATTGCAATAATTCTCTGTAATTATTTTCTTTAAATTTTCTTTGAGAGATGGTTCTTGCCTGATTTGGCAGATTTTGCCAACGCTTTTGCATTTCTTTGATAGACACAAAACGAACAATACCTCTTGTAAGGTTGGGGAGGGGGGTTGTCAGTGTAATTATTCCACATTTCAGAGGAAATGAAGTGACATCTTAAGATGATCACTCTATTTAGTGATGAGAAAGGCCCTGATGAGTGTATTTCGTCTATGTTTTCAGAGTGCAGTTTTTAGCTATCTATATTGCGGGCATTTCTTATAGTAAATCCAGTGGAATAAAGATTTGATCTCTGTGTCTTATTCTCACTTTCCAAAAGTGACTCTGCCCATTTGAGACTACCACGTAAGGGAAGTTTTTTTCACATCTGCCTGTGGGATAATAGCAGACTTTACTAGAAGCAGTATGTGGATTTGTGACTCTCCTAAATGATTTGTGACTCTCTAAATCCTCCATTAGAGTTGTCTGTAAAAATCTGTGAAGAACTGGAGGAAGCAGGTTCTCTATTGAATGCAGTTCCTGAAATGGACAGCCATCTCTTCTCTGTATCACACAAGAAACCATGAAAGTGAACTCTGTCATCTGCTCACGATGTACTGTTTCAGAGGCAGTCCAGAACAAACACAGTCACTAGAATGCTGTCAGCTGAATATTTGCTAGAGGGAATGAAGTTCCTCATGACATAAGGAATGATTGTTCTTGTACCACATAATCTGGCGGATCAATAGTGAGCCTAAGGATTAGGAAACTGCAGACCAGCATCAGTATAGTTTGGCTTTCTTTGGATGTTTCTGAAATTCACAAATGGGAGAATTTTACAAGTATGAATCAAATATTCTGATTTTCTGCATTTTCATTATTTTTGTTTACTAATAAAAATGCAATCCAGTCATCTTAATGATAGGGTAGTATTCTTCAGCATTTAAAACATTCTGTACCTCCATCCTTCTCCAGTCAATACTTTAACCACTACAGCTGTGGTCTGATGCCATGGGCCAAAGAGCATTCAGTAGTATTCAGGATCATCTTTATCTCATCCCAGGTGGATTATGAAAGTCTTAAATTAGGTGTTTTTCTGCTCTTATGAAATTTTGGTACCTGATTTGGTACCATTTTTGAAACACACAGTAAGATGTTTTTTATACCAAATTGTCATCTTCATTTTTGTGCTGTAGATGTTTCAGGAGTTTTTTGTCTAACCTGGGGCACATACGTGTTTTGGCAACTGAATATTCTTTGGAAAGACATAATAAATACAAACATAATTTTGGCATTTTACAGCAATTAGAGTAGAATAAAGAAAACACAGAGATCTGACTCAGGAAAAAAAAAAACTAGGAAGTGGGGAAAAAAACCAAACCCCAAGCCACAAAACTTCTCTCTGTCATTATCCCACACAAGCATATTGAATGCATTAGTAGATAAACTAGAAAATCCATCATGCATACCATATAGTGGAGACATCCATCATACAATGTGTTGTCCTTGCAAAATTTGACATGTTTTATAGTACAATGCCTTTTTTACACATTGTCATGATGTCATTGCAAGATGGCTAAAATAAAATGAAAACATTAATTAGCTACAGATTCTCAGGCTGATTGTTTTCTCTACATTGCCTTTATATTAGTTTTTTGCCTTTATGTCACCATTTGCTGAAAATGCTTGGCTGAATTTACTCATTCAAAATTTGAAGAACACACTAAATCCAGAATGAAAATTCCATGCCATAAAAATAATAGTATCACACTATTTAATAGTCTTAAATGTACACTTAAATGTACTGTAATTGTGCAGTCTTGTTTTTATTTTGGTGGAAATAATACTATAAATATAATAAACATCACCACATCTAGATTATTTTGATAATGCACATGCCACTATTTCTACTACGCTTCAAACAAAAACTAGCATTGAAAGGGGGACTAGTCCTGACATCAATCAGGGAGTAGGACTAATAAACATCTTTCCAAGTGTCTTATAGAAGACATTTTTTCTTATTTTCTTATCATTGATTTTATTTGAACAGACAAGCAAACCAAGTTCTTGCAGCGTTTCAACACAGTGAGCTCCTGTTTCCCAAGCGTTTGCATTTTTTGTCCACATGCTATGGTCATAGCTTCCTTATTAATAAAAATAACTTGGCCACATATAATTTTTCACACATTACATTCCTTGAGAATTATGTAAAGGCAAGGGTGCTTCCACGTTGCAGGGCAGAACAGACACATGATAGCAAATACAGTGGCCTTTGGCAGTGCCCAATGAAGAGCTATGTTGCTTCTCAGAGGTGCAAGTTATCTAGCCTGAAATTCACTGCTTCCAAAGGTTGCTCAATTTTTGGGGTTTTTTTCCACTATTTTTCACTATTTAGTAAATAAACTAGGTTTATTTACCCATGAGTTACTAAGTACAGTATACGCTGTAGGCTACTTTGATATGAGTAGAATTTTGATTTTATATACTACTCTTCCTTTATATTTTTAATGAGAACCTAATGGAAGGGTTTTTTTCTTCTTCTTTTTTCCCCACTGCAAAACTTAACAAGATTTACTTTGGAGGCCTTCAGAGAGAGTTCTATGTCCCCTTGTACATTGCAGAGGAAGTTTTTTGGTTTTGTTTGTTTGTTTGTTTGTTTGTTTGTTTGTTTTTGTTTTTGTTTTGTTTTTTTTTTTTATTTGGAGTGCTGTGACCTTAAAATTTAAGCACAAATTTCAAGACAAAAGCCAAGTGTAAACTGAGAGATCCAAATTATACAGATTATAAACTCCCTAATCTATGAGTTCCGGTGATCTGTAGAAAGGCATTCCACTGTACCTACAAATGAGAGGCATGTGTTTCTGTACCATAATATAAGAAAACATGAGTGTTCAGCATGGGAGATAAACAATGTATATTCCAGCAGGTTCCATTAACTGAACAATGGGTGAGCCAGGAATAAAGCATGTATGAGTCTAACAGTTTATGTGAAGCATAGAGTAAATTTGGCAGTCTATATGCAGTCCAGATTAAACAGATCACATGACATCCTAGCTAAAATAATACTGAGATTTTTCTCTCCCTATCTAGATAACACCAGAAACAAGGAAATTACAAACAGTTTCTGTCCTTAGGGATTTGTTAATTGACACTTCTCAATAACCTTCAACTGGAGAAAAGGAGTTAACAGGAGGCAGAGGGGACATGGTACACAAGGAAGGATGAAAACAATAGGAGACTAGATCAAAATTCCCCATGATTTAAATTAGTAATTATAGAGTCAGAGAAATAAAAATATCCAAGGTTGTATTGTGTTAAAAAACAAAGTAGTGCTTCTGGAAGTAGAAATCAGTTTTACTGAAGAATGGTTTTAGAAGATTGACTACATTTTTTGGTAGCTTTTTAGAAATGAAATGTCAGTTCAATTCCATTGTAGGTTTCACAGTTAGAAGTTACAATTCTTGAAGGTTTGATTTCCATTTTGCTTTGAAACACTTTATTACAGACACAAAATTAAAAAAAAAATGCAAATGCATAGACATTTTATATTTTCTATGCTCATCATTAAGGTGTCTAAGTGCATAAATAAGAGAAATATACTCTATGATGACTTTTCTGTCACAGTCCTTTGTGATGCTTTATGCACAAGTAGATAAAATGGCCAGCTTGAATCTTTGTCAGATAAAACTGGAAACAGAGCTTACCTTTTATTAGACAAAACAAATTATTAGGAAAAATCTTGCTTACAAGTCAGTGCTAATAGACCCCTAAACTTGGGGATTGTTAATGCGTACCATACTAAAATAATCCCTTTATATACAAGTGATATCATTGTAGGATTATGTTAATACAGCAAACATGAATTATTCATTCCAAAAAGCCCATCATAATTAATTTGAAAAAATGTCATCAAATTTTATATGGGGTGCATATGAAAAAAAGAATATGAACAAAAATGGTGTCTGGTTATTTTCTGTTTCCCTTTCCTGCATACTGAAATGTAATTCTCATTAAAAAAAGAAAAAAAAAAAAGGCGGTGCGGGGGAGGGGGCGGGGCAGGGAGAATAAAATGTATTGTGTTCTGTGAAAGAAATAAACTATCAGTTCAACTAGGTCATTGTGAGTGCAAGGCAGTTTGCTTAAGACAACCTGAAGGAACATATAAGTTATTGCTGCTGTGAAGGATATTCACAAATCAGCATGCCAGCTGGTTCTGAACCATGAGGTCCGGGGCTACCAGGACATGTCGTAACTCTGCTGTAAGAGGTTTTTTTTTGCTTTGTAACATTTTTTTTTTGGATAAACAAGTTTTGTGATAGTTAATACACTGTATCAATTTTGCTAGACATTTTTAAAAACAGAAGAATTAACTTCAATAATCCAGCCAAATTCTAGATGAAATAATTACAGCCTAGATAAATTACCTTTCTGTATTTGATAAGGTAATACTGTCTTTAATTCCTGGTCCTAGATTTTGTGTTAATGCCAATATGAACTATCTTTTTATTGTCACCATTTGTCACAGTATTGCCCAGATTTCCTTGGGGAATAAATTGTTCCTGGTGAGCACTGTTTGCAATATGAAAGTAATAACAATTAGCAGAATGTAAAATGCAATATTACTAATATGAAAACTAATATAGTGATAGAAAACTTCCTGTTGTCGCTCTGTCCAAAAAGAAGCAGAACACAAGTTACTGTCCTATCATTGCTCTATGCAGGTGCTTATCAGTATTGTCAGTCTGATTCTTGTGGTCTTTCCATCTGGCTGCCTACATTGTCTTCTGTCTTATGCTATTGTCACGGCTCTGGGGCAGAGACAGCCTTTTCAGTCTTATGTTTGCAGATCACGCAGTGCAATAGTTTACATGTGCAGGAATTATTCTAATACCCCTTGAGAACAGGTAAGTATTTGTATGTATCAGCTGTCAAACTGAAATACACTGTAAACTTTCACCCTTCTGGGCAAAAAACACCGTATATTCCAAGGTCTGTTTTCTATCCTTATTTATAGACAGGCAGAATCACTAGCCAAAGAAAAAAAAAAAAAAAAAGGTTGATTACTCAGCAGTCCTTTAAAAGCTGCANAAAAAGAAAAGAAAAAAAGCTTACTTCTTAACTCTTAAAATATCTCATGATCAATTCTGACGCAAGATCCTCTCAGAGGTTCAAGTGTTGTACTTAACTTTGCTGAAAGGATAATGACCAGAAAGAGGGCTAAAGCATATCAGCAGAAAAATTGCTCCCCAGAAAAATAAAAAAGTTTATAAAACTGTTTTTTTCATTAGTACTCATAATAATGGTTTCCTTTATGAGCTTCAACAACTAGTTGATTAGTTTATCTAAATGATCAAAGTATTTTTTCACTTAAAAAATAAAAAAAAAGGGGTGGGGAAGGGAGTGGAAGGAAGAAGAAAATTATAACCCGAATCATATCCAGACTTCACCATTTTCTCCCTGTCACCAAGATTTCAGCATTACGCGAAGTACCTCAATAATCTCAGAGACATCATGTCACTAAGATATTGTTGATGGCATGAGACACCTTAACATTGTAACTCTTAGTCTAAAGTATTATCATAGTACATAGAGTCGTTGAGAAAACATGACCTCAGCAAACCCAATGGCAAAATTAACTTTTATTTCAAAAATCATCAAATGCAGGTAGTTTGTGAATGTTTATGTACTTAATCAAATGGACATTGAATTCACTGAAGAAAACTTCCCATTTATTTTAATGGACATTGGATCAAGTGTTTAGTTAAACTATCTTTTTCATTGGGTAATATTTTTATTATTCATGTGTGATATTATGTCATATGAACACACATGAGGTAAAGATTGGAAAATATTTCTACATTATTTTTCTTGTCTTTCAGATTAGACTTTAAGAACTTTAAAAGCCTATCTGGATTTACAAAGAGAGACAAGTATTGCAGATTGTAGACTGTGAACAATTTTTCTCCAGTTATGCATTTTTGTGATCCATTTGGCACACATTTGTAGTCAAAATATACAAAACTAGATATTTTTTCTTATACTATTTCTGTCCTTGATAGCCATCACCAGTCTATAGGCAAATATTTAAAAAACATTTCTTCTCCATTTCTTTCTTTCTTAATAAATTTTATTTCAGTCCCACCCGAATATATTCCTATATTCTTTGACTACAATTCTGTGCTTCCTCTCTCTTTCACTTAATTCTACCTCTTCTGTCCTCTTGCATAAAGTAGAGGACATTGAGTTCTAACATTACACAAATTTAGGAAGGAAAAAAATATTAGTAAGTACTAGACAGCATTTTAATTCTTACTATTTTTTTTAAAGATATGTTCTTCACACTTCTTTTACAAGACTATGAGAAAGAAATATTACACTAATACATAGCCCTCAGTGAAATGGTATTGCTATCTCTAAAATAGTTAAAGCTTTAAAAAGATTTATTGTACAAAACTGCAAACTATCACCACAAATAAAGTTATTAGAGAGAGCCATTTATGGTCTATTTGATAAAAATTTATGTTGGATTTTTGTTTTAGTGATTTGTGTTTAGTGTTTTGGTGATTTAGTGTTTTGTTTTGTTTATATGCAACTTTTTTGTAAGATCTCAAACCAAAAAATTTCATGGTCCTTAAAGTCATTAATAAACCAGATGTTTCAGAATGGTAAACTGAATAGATTAAACATCTTTTGAAGTAAATGTTTAAATTTTTCAGTAACTTTATAGTTAAATAACAGGTTCTTGTTATGTACACCAGAACCAAGGTTTATTCTTCTGAAGGAAATGCATCTGTGATATTTCTAGCCTGAATTTTGATGACACAAGAGATTCAATCAGAGAAAGGTTTGCTCCTAAAATCCTGAAAAAAGAGAAAGTGGAAGTTCTTCTATGACAGAAATCTTTTTTATATTTCTCACGTGAGGGTCACCTGCATTATGAATTAGTTATGACACCGATTAAGATAATTTTTCCATGTTAACAGTTATCATGGAAGAAGCATTTATTTTTCTTAAAATGAAGTCATTTCTCACACAAGTATGACAAAAAGTAAATACTTATTACCAACAGATACCAGTATCAGCATCTAGTAGTAGCACAGTCATCTTGTTGCCCTTAGCAGTATTTCTCAGGACGACAATAACTTTGAGAACCATGGATGAAACACACACCAGCTCAAAAAGAGGAGACATACTATTCATTGTGTCATGCAATGGGCTTTGAGCCTGTTTTTCAACTAATATGCACAACTGGCTTAAACATAAGAAATCTATGCTAAAATAGCTTAAATATTTTGCATCCTGGGCTCATTGCTGCTGCTGTTTGCCTATGTAGTAATTTCTTCATTGCTCGCTTAAACTTCTAAAATCATGTGTACTCATGTAGCCAAGAAAAACTGCGTAGATGAAATAGAAACATTTCTTACAGAATAAACTCTTCCGCCTTTCCAATTTTAGTTCACTTCTCTCAGAAAAATTTTCAGGAACATGAAAATTATGAATAACAGTGAAAGGACATCGAATAAAGATCTAGATGTGTTTTGGCCCAGGGGTAAATTCTGAAATTACTTTGCTGTGCCCCCTTCTGCATTATCAATATGTGCCTAAGCATTATAAGTCACAATTCAACCAAAAAAATGAGGGGATGTAGACCTGATAGGCATCCTGAAATGACACATTCAAGTTTTGGAAGGTTGTCCTTCGCCATCTGAGATATGCAAGTGGATCATGACTCAGTCTGATAAATCTGGGTGTCCCTGAAAACACATGTAAAGTTATAGTCCCCTTTATCGACCAGGACTTGAGGAACTGAATAACACCATGAGAGGCAAAGCAAAAACAGTCTATGCTGCTTTCTAACTCTTTTGCAAAATGTTGTACCTATGTTTTAGTGGTACTTTTCATATAAAGGGCCAAGAAAAAAATTGCCAGAATATAAATTCATTTGTGCTGAAATAAAAAATGTGGGCCTATAGTTTGCTATGAAATTTTGGATGCATTAAGACGAAGTGTATTTTCAAAAATATGCACTGCTTAGTAAGGAAGAAAGAGATATGGAGAGATCTGACATACCATACTTAATTTTTATCTATTAATTACTTTTAAGTGATGCTTTTGCAGTTATCTTTACATTTTATGCAAAGTGTTTGTGTCTTTATTAAACATTAGCATTACATTAGCTGTATTTTTTAATCTATGTTTATGTAATAAAGAAATATAAAAACAACTTAAAAACCTGGTAGTGCACAAATTCTACTAGAAATGTTTTTTAAAAAGCATATTACATTAATATATTAAATACATGAAAATCACTCTTTTGCTCCCTAGTTAACCCTAATTACTTGGCCCGGTTTGAGCAACACAGGACTGATTTCTCTTCTAACCTTCAGGAAAACTACATTTTTAGAAGGCTCTACTGTCTGATTTTGTGAAAATACTTACTTTATAGCCAGCTATGGTATGTGGGTTTCAAGGTCTCAATGTTTTTGACCTAGCCAGGCGCAGGGGTGAGGAGTTACAAGACCTGGGCACTTGACCGAAGCTGGCCAACAGGATTATTTCATACCATGAATGTCACATTCAATATAACTTAGAAAGTTTTCTGAGAAATTCTCTCTCTTCCTTGATGGCTGCGATCCAGAGAACTTCTTACCCTGGTGCAAGACCCCTGAGGCCTTTCCTTCCTCCCAAAGCTGAGAGCACAGCTTCATACTGATATCCTGACGTAATTGGCTGATTATGATCCTGTATATTTTATATTGGTATCAGGATCAATACTGGTTCTTTAGTATTACTAATGTTAATTATTTAGTTTCATTCTGTTAANTGTATTACTCAGAATTTATTAGACTTGCCATTTTTAAGAAAAGAAGCCAAAATACCAAAGGCAGTGTTGTTTCATATGTAAGATATAAAGCAACCTCTTTTTCTGTGAACAAACTAAAAGTCATTCTCTTTAGTATCTTGCCAAAGAAAGTTAATGCAGTTGTGCTTCTGTTCCAGGAGGCAACTCGGCTGTCCCATGTCCATATTTGGTAGACTTTTTCCTACTTATTTTTAAAATTAATTTTTTTTACTTTAATATTTAAAATCAAAATGAGTATTTCAGTGAGAATTCTGGCTATTAGATACCAAAGGGCCAGATCATGCTCCTGAAGGTAATTAAACTTGGCAAATGTGAAGTCTAGAAGTCCTTCTCTTTCCACAGAAAGCAGTTTTGCCTGCCATTCCTCTGATCAGACTGAAGAAATCCTGTTGCTTTTTGTAGACCTGTTCCATAAGTAGTCATCAATCTCTGCAACATCCAGCAAAGAATGTAATCCTGAGTTGTTCATCTGATATACAGTCACTTGTATATCTGAGTACCCTGTGAGACTGTCTTTGCAGGTAGTTCAAAAAACTTTCCACGTGAGCCTTTTGATATCTCCTAAAGATAAAAAATAAAATCTCATAAAGGTGTGCAAAATTATCTATTCACACATTACACTTTGGTCACTCATGGAAGACAGGGAATAATTAATAATTTTCAGAAAAATCTTCACTCAGTTTCAGCTGTGAGCAGCACCCATCCAAAATTCCTTCAAGAATTTATACATAGCTAGCAAGTGTTAAATGTCAACATATATGTTTACAAGGACTGAGAAAAGAGAATGGGCCTATTCTACTCTCTCTGAGTTGTGTGTATGATACATACATATCTCAAGCTGTCTTTAGAATTGATTCATTGACTTTTTTTGCCTTCCTGCACAAGAGCCAATCTTACAGTCCATTCAACTAAAGAGATATATGAACTTTCACTATTTTCTGTTTAATACTTATGTTTGTAATGGGGCAAGGTATAAATGTGTCATGGTTTGGGCCAGGTNAGAAGATGTCACTGTCAGGCACTGGGAAAATTCCAGACTGACAAATGGCAACTGGAACACACTGACCAGGATCAAAAGGCAGATGAGCTGATAGAGTCCTCCTCAGACATCAGTCCCTGAAGACAGAGAGCCATTAAAGAAGCAATCCATTGAAGAAGAACCAACCTGACCCCTTTGATCCCTCAGCTTTTATACTAAGCATGGCAGATGGGATGGAATACCTTATTGGTCAGTTTGGGTCACCTGACCTGTCTGGGCCTCCCCACAGGTGTGACCCCTCCACAGGGTAACCAACCAAGTCAGCTGACCCCACCTGCCACAGCAACGAGAAAGAACCTCTCTCACTCAGAAGAAAGTTGGACCTGCTCCACCTTAGGCCGGGACTAAATGGATGCTTGAAATAGGTCTCAGAACTTACCTGCAATGCATAAAGCAGATTCTAAATTTTATTTAGATACTAGGTTGCTGTCTTTCTGTGGAAAATGATGACTTTTCTAAATTACAATTTCACCCTTTTAAGCAAGCCTGCTTATTAAACAACACCTTGGTATTAACCTTTCCTTTCCATTATGAACACGCAATAGGTGATAATTACTTTCACAAACCACAAAATATTTTTCTTAGTTACATTTTTATTATATATACTTAGCCATATGAATACCATTAAGGGATACCAACAATGCTATACTTTCAAAAAAGAAAGGGTATTAGGATAAAATTGTAACACTTTATTTCTCCAATGATGCACATTTCAGATGTCTTTTCAGATTTGCAAACATGTTTTCAACTTACACTATGATAGCAAGGCTATTTTTCTCTTTTTGATATTTCACCTCTTCATTCTTTGAGATATTTCAGTGCATCAGCTGTTGTTTCAGCTGTGTCCAGTACCTGGCCATATGTGCACTACATGCTTGTGAGAAATAAACCATCATTTAAAGTAAGTTCTGCTTACTATTGAAAAGGAATATGCAGCTACATTCTGAAATGATAATAAAATATTGTGTTGCAGTAACACAGTACCTTTCAGTAACAACCATTTCAGGCTATCTCGACCATCTGCCATTATTTATTCAAACCCTAGGTTTGAATAGAACCCTAGGTAAATAGAACATAAAAGTAGGAAGCTTGATCATTAGAGCACTAACTCCACCTGATTAGCAGGATTGGGTTTTTTTTGAGAGTCTTAGACCATATCATATAGCATCAGCATAATTTTATTCTTTTTGTTTAACGAGTATCAATCTGTAATCTTTTCCTCTCTACCTTTTATCTTTTTTTCCTTTTACAAGCTTTTTTAAGGTGTTTTTTAAGGCCTGATTTTGGATGACTGATTTTTAAAAGTGTAACTGACAACATCATATCTTATTTATGGCAATATGTGTAACTCAGTTATAATTCTGTATTATTAAAAAAATATATTAAATAAATCNTGTTTATTTTAATTTTAACTAATTTACTTTAAATTATATTAACTTTAATTGAAATATAATGTATAGTTAGCTATTTATGTATTTGCACAGAAAAATAAATGCATAGTTTAGCTCCATGAGAAGATTGTTATTTTAAAACACCCTATGCTTACTGTTTTGTCCCAGCTAAATTCCAGACATTTGTTCTGGCTATTCTAGATATTCTACGCTCAGCGGGTCATACTTGCCAGAATAAATTTATTACTGGATATTTTTTGTCCATGCTTTCGTATCAGTCCATGACCTTCAATGATTTCTCTGTCTCCCTAGTGTTTACCCTCCTGATGAATCTATATGGATCTGTGGCATTTCCTTTTAGCTTTTCTGTTCTAGATTAAACAAACTGGGTATATCTTCTTCTTAGGCAGGCTGTGAGCTCTTCCAACCATCTTAATAACCCTCTTCAGCGCATACCTTTCTTTTATATAACTTTAGCATCTTTTTAATATAGGTGACCACAGTTATCCAATGTAGAGAGGTAAAGGTGTGAATTATAGTAAGACATGGTGAATGAATGTTTATCGTATATTTTTTATTTTTTATTCTCTTCTACTTTGCCATAGCATGGACAAAGTAGAAGGCATCAGGTAGGATTTTGTAGCAGTGAACTTTGCTGCAGACACCAAGACAGAAAACTGGGTCTGCCTAGAGCACTAGCTCTTTTTCTTAAGAAATCCAAGCACCTTTCTGATTCCTGATTTCACTTTGGCATTTTGGTTCCTGAGAGTTCCTTGCTCTTTTATGCTAAGGGAACTGGCTTAATTTTTAACCCCAAATCTTTTCTCTCTTGCAAGTTTGTCTTGAGATTTAAAACACTGCTTTTAGAAACCCAACATGTTGAATGCAACTGTGTAACTAAACCTCAGATAAAATCAACAGTTTTACTGAAACTAGTGAAGGGACATAAATATCTGGATAAATTCAAGTTTAATGGCTTATAAATGGGTAAACATTATACTTTTCTATGGGAAGTATATCTTTGTGGTTTTTCCCTTGTTTGTTTTTCTGCAGCCAAAATATATTTACATATGGTATTCCAAAAATGTCTCAGCATAGCTTCTCTGATAGCTAAAAGGTCTGTTTAAGGCTTTAACACTAGTTAGAAGATAATAATCTTTTAAACAGGCAATGACCTAGATATTTTAATTCATATACTGGCAGTTCCCCAAATGTAGAAGTAATTTATATCTGATATTTTAGATGTTAAAACAGCAGGTTGATACTACCAAAACCATTCAGATTCTAGTACCCTTTTTTTAGTCTCTGATTATAAAAGTCTCCTTATTATAAAGAGGTCAGATTACACATGAAACCTTTTTAGTAAGATAAATGTTAGATAAATTGAACTTTTCCAGTGATTCTTGCAGTTGAATAGAAAACAGACACACACACACACACAAAAACAAACAAACAAACAAACAAACAAAAAAAAACCAAAAAACAAAAAAAAAAAGCCAAAAAAAACAAGAGTTATTAATTTTAAATGAATTAGCCATATGGTGATTATTTGATCCTTGTGTTAAAGTTCTCATCAGTATTGCCTTATTTTCAAACTTATTTATTTATGTTAACAATGTTCACATGTGTATTTGTAAACAAGAGTTAAAAATTAGATAGAAAATGTAAAGCAATTACTTTTTTTCAGGGTGAAGTTTAAAAAACAAACAAACCCAAACCTATTTTATTCTAAGCAAGTAGTACTTTCTTCATAATTCCTAATAGCAAGAAATGTTATTGCCATCTATGATGGAATGAACATCCACCCAAGCTCAGAATATATCCATGCTAGTCCCATGAAGTCAGTAAGGCTAGACAAGACAACTGGTATTGCAATCAAGAATAGTGTTTTCTGGAAAGAAAAGTGGATTTATAAGTGATAGACTGAACCAAGCATAACTATCAGCCATTTGAATGAAATAATACAGTTTACCTGGCATACTACTGTAAATATGAAGTGGACATTATACTAATATCTATTGTGTGGTATTTATTCTGTCTATTAGGAGGTGTGACTGAAAGGGCCCATTGCAGGAAAGACCAACTGAAAACATGTAACATAGAACATGTACACATTTTTCTAACACTACATTCTAAAAACTCCCAATGTAGTCCATGTCTTGTATTTCACTACTTCTATAATGGTCCCATCTGCATGATAAACGACAGTATAAAACTTGATTTAAATTCACTACATTATCATATTGATTTGTCTCCATCGATGGAGATGATGCATTGGGTAATACAAAAATATCTTGATTGTTTAACTCATCCAAAAAATCAGAATAAAAACTTAAAATCTACAAATCAATCTGTCCCCAACTCAGTGAAATGTATTTCTGAATAAGTAAGAAAGACACATTTAGGAATGAAAGAGTTGCACCAGCTGAGAAGAAATTGGAACAAAAAGTAACTGCAATTACTTGTAGAACCTAATTGTCATTACATAAAGAGATATAAAGATGAAGTAGTTATGCCAATGAGTTTATTTCTTGTGTACAATGAACATGACTAAAGACATCCACTTATTGAAGTTTCACAAGAATTGTGATAATTAAGGACCACAAGAACATATGTACTATGAAGGCATTGTCAGGAATGTAAACTGAGACTATAGACCTGGAGTCAGATATGAATACAAGATGATGGTGCAGAACCAGTAGCCCGAAGATTGTTACAGCTCCTTAACTAATCACAAGATTTGCATGGTTTCGTAACTCCAAACTCCATTAACCAGAGCAGATTGCTAGTTTTGTAATCCAAGTATTGAATGAAGGCAAGCAGCATGCAAGATGAGTTCATCCAAGACATCATTATCTAGAAAACTTGAAGCCTCATATGATTTCTACATTTAAAAAAAAAAAAAAATAGTTTCCAGAATCTTAATCCAATCTTGTAGGCAATGAAGCTCTGATAGTCAATATTCCAATAACAGAGCAAGTACATTATTAAAATTGTGCCTGGAATGGCCTGGAAAAGCAAGTTGTCTTTTGAAGTTATTTCACTAACTTAATGAACCAGAACAAAAGTTCTGTGAATAGCTAGAATAGCACAAAATTGCAGAGGAGAAAGCCACTATGTGTAAGAGAAATTCAAAGAACCACGCATTCATTTGAAATTAAACCTTTCTTCTATGCTTTTCTGTCTGTGGTTTTCTGGCTGATCTGATTAGGCATGCTCTACACAAAAAAAAAGGTGTAAGACCCAGTCGGCATCAAGCTGAGTCAGGACTAATATATGTTCTGGAGAGAGAAGGGAGGGAGGAAAGAATACTGAGTTGTTGAGAAGAGTTTCTGTTACTCATGGTAGCTTGATATGTTTACACAACAGAAGAAACTTTTGAATGTGGTACTTGACTTTCTACTTGATATTTCAGTGACTGTAATTCTTGCTGTGTAATGATACATAGATTATGATCCTGCCTTCATAGAGTATCTACTATTACACTTGTTAATTGTCATTGCCAACAGCTTTCCGCTGGTTACTTCTTCCTTACAAGTCACCCTACCAGGTGGCGTAATATGGACTTAAGTTTGAGGATTTTGTAGGGTTTTTTCCCCTAATTAGGAATGTTTTTGGAACCCTGTCATTCTTCTGTTATACTGGTGTTAGTGGTGTCAGAAAACAGGATGCTACAAAAAAAAGGTGATTTCTTTCCTTCTTTGATTGTTTCTAACTCTGTTGTATTATGATCCAGACTCCTCGTTAAAGGATAATCTGCACCATATGCCTGCTATGTTGCATAGAGTTATCTTTGCAATACTGACTCCCACTGGCTATGGATATTAAGATGAAGAAAAACACATAAACTAACATATTTGAAAGTCCAAAGTAACAAAAAGTCTTACTGGCCATAAAAAGAAAAAACTACAAAAACTGTAATTAGAATTTGAAATGGAACTGGAGGAGCACAACAAAGAGTTATTCTGAAATTAGTAAAGTGTTCTTCAGTATTTTACATCAGTTATTTCCCCTGCCTTCTCAGGCTCAGGCACCAATGAGGTGCATTTCTACAGAAGTTAAGTAAATGCATTAAAATCCTAAAGACTCAGTAAAATACTCTGGAGAGCTATTATTGGGGACACACACACACATGATATTGAGTCTAAACAACAATTTTGAGTTAAAGATTATATTTTAAAGATTACAAGGTTAGTTTAGGTTTCATCAAAAATATGAAATTCTAATTCCAGACTTGCTTCTTTTCTTGAGATTTTGAGAATTTTTCTGACATTATTGCATGTCTGGTTAGATTTAGTCAGAAAGAGGATGCAAAGGAAGAATTTGGGTTTTTATTTGTCTCCTGCAGAGGTGTAAATAGTAAAGAAGACAATACCAATCTAGTTTATTTAAATGTAAATATGAAGCGTCTTTCTGCAGAAGTCTGAATCTTCTGAAGACTATTTCTGCAAGGCACTCTCTTACAGAAAATAGAGTTATGATCATCTGTTGCAGATTGCAGTCCAAAATATAGATTTGAAGAAATTGTCAAGTATAAACTGTTGATTAATAACAACACAAAAAATAACTGTAATCCAGACGATACGTTTTTTTTTGTTTTTTTTTT
>VXBH01002424.1:77185-112082 GCA_013400035.1 Rynchops niger | reverse complement strand
AAAAAAAAAAAAAAGTACCAACTTTTGCCATCTACACATCAACCCTTATCTTCTTTGGACAGCAGTTTCCAGATCTGACAGAAACAACAGAAGTCTTCAATATTATTTATTTTTGAATAAAAATTATTCAATCCGATCAATATAGGAGTAATCAGATTTGTAAACCAACAGTAAATATTTTTAGAATACTTTAAAAAAAGAGATCAAAAAGAGAAGGAAGGTTACTCTGAAATACAATGTAACTTAACTTGGTAAGAGAGTTTATTTAAGGGTAAAGAATTTTGCTGCAGAAATCTTGGAATATTTAGGAATAGGAAAATAATTTCTTTCTGCCTAATGGATGGTTTCAACTCATCAATTTTATTACTGAGAAATATATATGATGAATATTGAAAACATTTCTTACTTCTGAAAGAATAAGATTCAGAGTTCCTTGACACAAATGTGAATTAGAACTACTTCTAGAGAGTTTCATGTATCACATATTCAGCCAGGTAGTCACACAGATATACTGCTTGTGAATGAATGGACTGTCACTGGTTTATGCAATATGACCTTTTGGCCCATGAAAATCATAACGCTACAAAACCTAAGCATTAGGGGAAAAGCATTTGAAGAAGCATTAAACCTACCATTTATAGAATATATTCAGATTGAAGAGTCAGGAGAACCCTCTGTTTCTTCCTCAGATTGTGTCTATCTTCACAGTAAGCATCATATACTGTTTTCAGATATGACATATGTAGCTTCTTCTATGTTTTTGCCACTGTTTTAATGGTTAGCATATTTCTTAAATATCCTCTACACATCTAGATAACTACTTTCCTTGACATCAAGATTTCTTCATGACTTGCACCCAACTTCAGAAATTGTTCTGAGCATCATACACTTATCTACATCTACATGACTAAATAATTGAGCATGCATTTCCAAAGCAGTAGGAAAAGAAAGAAAAGATTCCACATAGCTAAGAAGGAAAATATAGCTATTGTTTTGATGACTTCTTATCAATATTTCCTTTGCTAGTGATGCAATCAGATCCAGCCCACATACCTCTCAAATTGAAGTTACAAAATGTGTCCCTTTGGATCAAATTCTTCTATTTTAGGCAGCTTTAATAAGTTATACAGACTATTACGACACCATCTTCTTTAGTAGACAGCAACCTTTCCCTGAAATTGCTTTAACAATCATAAGAAAAAACTGTTCCATTGTGATTCCTTCCAAGTCACTGTACTAGAACAAATTCAGCCCATTCTAATTGGGTGACATCAGGCAGCAGTGAAAATGCAATTTGTTGTGAAATCTGTTTTTGCATTTTGCTGTTAGAAGGCCAGTGTTCCGCTCTTTCACAGCTCTCCATTGGACCTTATCAAAGAACACGTTAGCTGGAGGGCACCAGCAGCACTGATCACTCAAAGGGAAGCAGAACAGCTGTGTTCCTGACAGCTGGAGGAAGCATGACGTCCATCAGCAAATAACGGGGATATCTAAAACTGTTCTCCTTAGCAGGGTGCCCCTAAATCCTGTTATGTTGTAAATGAGAGTTCTCAGCGAATGCCAATTCCAACCATTATTTTTCCAGTAGATGATAAACATTTCCTTTTACATCTGTGTATTAGTTTGTCATGCTGTCATTCATCATCCATAAAGTAGCTTTAGGTAAGAATTGTAAGAGGATAAGCTGTTTCAGAGAAGCTCAAGCCCTAAGAATCCTATGTAGATGCACTGCAAAATCTCACACTGCAACTATACACAGAAATTCCATACCGGAAATACCTTTTCAGTTCATACTTTTAAGCCTAAAAGGAGCTGCTAATAAGGTAAATGTCCTCTTCCTGAATCTTCTCTGGATCATTCTTTTCCTGTGCTGATACTGATATCTAGACTCCAAGAATTTTATCTTCACTGTTATCAATTTACAGAGATCAATACATCTGAATTTTATGTTCTAGTGTCCAGAATATATTAACCCAGCGCTGCTTATCCTACAAAGTTTCTCATATCATAAAATCTTATTTTGGACTGTTCATTAGATGCCTCCTGCAGAGAGACAAAATGAAGTAGGAAAAAAAAAAGAGAGTAGTGCATGTTTGTCGTTCTGAGTCTGATGAGTGTCACTGTCATACTTGTTGTTTGGCTCTTTTGAGCTGTAATTAGAATTCACTTTAATGGCCTTTCATAGCACTTATATCTTATATGAAAGCAGCTTGTTGGTTAGTTAACCTGTTATTCTATTAAAGCAGATATGATTGGTCAAATAAAAGAAGCTGAAAGCTTACTTAGCTTTACTTTTGTCTCTAGTTTTTACATATCTCAGCTCTAAATAATCTGTAACCCGTTCCTTAAGGCATCACCATTACCTGAGGTGAATTACACCATTAAAAATGAAGCTTCAACAAAACTAGTCCAAACTGTGAACTTCAACCAGCTTTAGAACAGGACCTTATAAACAAAAAGCTACAACTTTACTGGTCACCATCTTATTCTTTCAGGCCATGTGTTGCTTGGGAATAGACATTATATTTGTTATATTAGGTTTTAAACTGGACTGTGTATCTCTATATGAACTTGAGTAACAAAGACAGATCTCACACGTTTCCTTCCATTGTGCACTTCATGTGTTTGTGCTTTCCATGCTTTAGACTCCCTGTTGTCAGTCTCCCAGAGTAAAGATGTACATAGTTCTTTAAAAAAAGTTCCCCCCAAAAGAAAAAAACATAATCTTAAATTATAACTGTCATACCAATTTCCCAACAACCACATACTCCTATGTATTTTTTGTGTGACTGTATCTTTGCAAAAAAAACAAAATGCTGAAATGCTGTGACTAAATTTTCACCCAGAGAAAATAAAATAACAATGTATTATGGAATATACCTCTTCCTTCAGTTACTAAATTTTCATCTGCAATCGAGACATTAAAGAAGCATCAGTTAAACCATTAGCATTGAAAAAAAATCTAAGGAATGCAAAAGAATTTTGCATCAAAAGCTGTTATTCTGCAAATACCTTAGTCTAATGTGGCTATGCAGTACAGTGATAATGAGAAAGTTCATGAGAACATCATCCAGGCTGCTGACTTGCTGCATAGAACAGTGAATTAAGCTCTAAGTATAATGAACTTCCAATTTTTATAAACTTACACATTCGTTATTCAAAGTAAAAATTATGATGCATGCAGGTGAAATTTAAACATCATTTCTTTACCATCCACAGAGGTCTTATTTATGCAGGTGATGCAGGTGTCATGTATACCTCTATGCATGTTAAGAATAATCTCTTTGGCTCATATAAGGACAGGCTGTGGCTTTTCCTAACATCTTACCCACATTGGCAGGAGTAGTTCCCCTGGTCTCTCAGTGGGCTGCCATCCACTGACAGCAGGTTGATTTGAGGCTCTTACACAGAGATTTTTTTAGCGTAAAAAATGGGGAGGGAATCAAAAGCATATAGGACGTTACAGTGCCCAGGGGAAGACTGTTCTTCCCGCTTCCAAGAGATACAGCATGCTGTCTTGTACAGATGCCTCCCAAAAATTGTCTAAATTGCCTCCTGAAGCAGTGCTGCACTGTGCTGGCCCTAGCTCAGGGCTATGACTAAATGCAGTAATCTAACTTTTACAGCTGCCGTATGACAGACAGTGAGGCAAGATGCCTTAATTAACTGTGTTTACTTATGTACAAGACATGAAAACAAAAATTGATTGAAACTCATTTGAAAACAACAAGACTTCTTCCTACCTGCTGTTTGTCAGCTAAGAGAGGTTTTCAGTGGAATTTGAGATTTCTCTTCCTTTTAAATAAGTGATTTATAATCTCTGTAGTTCTAATTTACTGTAAGCAAAACATCAGATTAGTAATGTGTTTAATATGAGTTATTAAATTCCCATTAGACTAAATTACCGCCCTTAGAGATATAGAAAACTACTCCAAATTAATTTGTGTCATTCAATAACTATGCATTTCACCTATTTCTAAAACACTGGTAATTTTAAAGTTGTTGTTACAGCAGTTTACTTGGTCTTCACGCTAAGACCAAGACTCTTAGGTCAGATTACATGCCCTATTCTTTTGCATGAATCTTTGTTTCAGAATAAAATAATAAAATAAAATGCTTCATTAAGAATCCTTTCCACGCAGGAATAACATGCAATTCATTTTGAGGTTTCTTTGGCTGAGGTCTAATATGAAATAACCTTTACACTTCACCCATATCTGTCTAGACCTTACTGGGCCAGGTGATAGCCTAGCACCCTCCATGAACATTTTCCTAATGACATCCCCATTATTTCTCAATTGCAGCTTGCCTGGAAAGGAAGCACTGTTTCCAGAAATTTTTATAAGCCTTTTTCTAAATTCTTAACGCTGTGAAGAAAATACAGGCCTTTTTTTTTTTTGTTGCTGACTATTCTAAATGTCAGTTGAGTGAGCTGAAAAGTTTATTGTAGCAAATACTGCCATTTCTTGAACAGATTTGATTCCCCTTTTCTGGGTTATGAAGCTACCTCCAAGTCACTCCCTTAGTCTCTATGCTCTATTTACCAGTGTACTAAACCTCAGTATATAATTTGTTCCATTTTCGTGTTTCTAAATGTATGTGTATGTCATAATTAATATGTTCTGTGGGTTGCACTTGCTGACTTAAGAAACACTAACTTAAATGTTTTGCTGAATCAGGATCCTTTTGTAGCTTAGGTAGTAAAGGACACATATCTCCAAGGCAATTTTCCTCTTAACTTGCCTTATGATTTTGTAAATGACAAGTCAGCCTGCCACACTCCCATCTGTGCTCCCCTTTCTACACTCAGAAAGCATACTTTTGCTGCATCTAAAAAAAATTTTAAATGGACATGTAATATTGCTGATACTGCCTTTTTGTCTTAGTATAATCAAGAAGCCCTTAGTTATCAAATGGATTTTATTTCTGTGTCCAGTCTAAGGCATTTCAAAATAAAAACAGTCTTAGACACAGCCACCGTGCTCTTTATAAACTTATTCCTATGTCCTATCTCTCTTGGTCACATTTGCCTGTTTTCTGCAATAAGCAGAAAGGGTCCATCTTTTGTTTACTGCTATATGCACGGCAGAATGATGGGAAGGCATTTCCTCACAGCAAGGGTCCTTTAATGGTGTCAGTGGTCTTTACAGGATACACTATTTCAACTATAAGATCATCATCTGTTCATTATATGTTTTCCCTTCCTTTCTCTAATGAACTACTGTTATTTCTAAAACTTTTAGCTTTCCAGATATCTGACATCAGTTTGCATACAGTATAAAAAAACTAGGATACATGGCACTCCATATTGAAAAATAGGGTGCTATTGAACTCTAGCGCTTTTTAATCACCGTATAATCTGTTTAGCTACCGTGTATGAATGAGATAAATTAAGGGTTGAACTTCTTCCAGTCTGCAAAACCATAACAATTTATCTCTTGCAGAAATACAAGTACTAAAAAATGAAAGATGAGCAGATATACAAATCCCGATTCTCCCCATGTATAGTACATGACCATTACCGCCTGGAGCAATTTGCATCCCAGTGGAGAATGGAGTGGGAAGGTCTCTGTGAAGAGAACCCTCCTCGTATCCTGAGGAAAGAAAAGGAATTTCTGAGGAAATTCCACAAAAGACTTCACACAGTACTTTATGAAATGGCAACAACATAGAAGCAGACCATGAACTTGGAGGTATAAGTGTTGTGTTAGGAAATGCTGCTTTCAGTATATTTTGTCTGACCCAGCCACAAGCAGCAAAGAACACTCATATGTACCCTATAAATTCAAATTTAAAGTATCTATTAATATATTTATTATTATTATTATTAATTTTCTCTTTAGCACTGGCAGACACAATCAAAAATTAGCAAACATATTTAGGTATAAGAATGTATTAATTTACATTTAAACTGATCTAAAGCCTGAACAAAACAGGACTTAAACATTTAGGTCTGACTCTATTTCTTAAAAACCCATGTTCAGTATTGTCATGGAGTATGTATTTATCTTTCACATTGCAACAGCCTCCATGAAATTGGTGATTTTCTCCTGATTTTCTCTTTAGCCACTGAGTATGCTAATTATATGCAGCTACCACAAAATACAGCAGACTCAGAAAGAATTATGTTGAGAACTACAAAGACATTATAAAAAAGGTTGAGAAACATTATAGAGAAGACTTGTAGGTCAGCATTAAATCAGCTGGAGCACTGGCAATCTGTGAAGTCAATGAGAGGAACTAAGCTCCATTTGGATTGCATGAGAACACTATACCTACCCAGAGATACTGGTTTTCATTTTTGTGTTTGGGTATCTGAAATTTGCCAACAGAAACAGCAGTGTTGCAGTATTTATATTCTCTCCCAGATTTAACGCCTAAGCTATTTGAACATTTTATCTGCTAAGGTTCTTGACTTCTGTGTTTTGTCTGGGCCTAATATGGCAGCATGTTGAAAATCACATTAGATATTTATTTGCTTGTTTAGGTACCTAAAGACCTTATGTAAATATGACCTCAGGAACTGCACAACTGTTAGGCTGTGGCTGTGGCTGTCTGCTAATACAAGTCCCACATGATGTGATAGAGAGGATATCTTAACACCAATTTGAGGAATTCCTACAGGAATGCTAAAAGCCTTGAGTCAGGTTATTAAATGCATGTACAGTAACTGCTCACTGCTCCTGGCTCTCATTTGGGAAAAGCTTTTGTCATTATCTTTGTCACCCAGCAGCTGGGACCTCACAGCCTTGGAAAAACAGTCAACCATGTTGTACCTTAAAAGGCTGAATACTGTCATTGGGCATGTTTAATCAGATTTTATACACATCTGGGCTGTGCAATACAGCCTTTCTAAGGAAAGTATGCATTCTGTCACTTTCTATTGATAAGTAGATAAATAGAAACTGGACAAATCCACTAGATATCTGTGCTTAAGCATTAGGCTAAAGAAAAAATAAATCCCTGCAGCATTATATTTCCAGGTTTTTTCTATTGATAATGCAATCTCAACTAGAAAGCTCATAAACAAATATTGCTGTTTTCAGTTAGATGATTATTGGACATGTTCTCCTGGAAAAAAAACACATCTTTGAAGCTGTAAAAGTATTGTTGTATTTTAACTGTTGAAGTTTCAACTTCAGTTAAAGGAATCTGACCAGTTGTCATAGCTTGATCTCTTCAGATCTTAGCATAATTTATGCTAGAAGAGATTCAGAAGGTCTCTAGTCTAGACCCTTGCCCAGAGAAGAGCCAGTTCTGGACTCAGACCAGGCTCCTCAGAGCATGAAAACCCCTAAAGCCAGAAACAGCCCAATCTCCTTGATCTCCTGACCCATTGCTTGCCTGTCCTCATGGGCAAAGGGCTTCTCCTTATCTCCAGCCTGAGCCTCTTGTGTTCCAGCTTGTATCACTGCCTCTCAGCCCCTTGCCATGCACCCCTGTGAAGACCCCAGCTGCACTTCCTCTATCCCCTCCCCCTGATGCTGGGGATACTGTTGGATGCCCCCAAAGCTGTCCCTTTTCCTGGCTGAACCAGTCCCAGCACCACAGCCTCTTCTCACAGGGCAAGAATTTCAGCCCCTTCATAGTGGTTTATGATGACTTCATTCCAGTTTACCTATATCTATGCCCAAAACTGGACATTGTATCTAGATGATATAGCAAGTGCTGAATAAAGGATGATCACTTGATGCTATACCCCAGCTCACACCACCTTGGATGGTGCTGTTCCTGCTGGCTGCAGAAGGGCTGACTCCTGCTCAGATCACTGCCCAGTAAGTCCCAGGACCATCTCCACAGAACTCCTCCCCAGCGCCACCAGTCCCAGACTGCCATTGCTGCATGGCTCTGGTTTTAGCGCTTGGCCTCTGTCTTAACTGAATTTCACAAGGTCCCTTTTGGCCCCTTCCTACTGTCTATCCATGTCCCCAGAAGGTAGCCTGGCCCTCAAGCATGTCAACTGCTTCCCCCTTGGTGTCATCAGCAAACTTAATGACCGTGGTCTCCATCCCTTCCTCCAGGTCATTGATAGGCATGTTAAATAGGAAAACTCCTAGGACAGATCCTGCACTACAGCACTTCCTGCCAGGCTCCAGGCAGAATACGACTAAGTTAACCATAACCTTCTGAGCCCAAACATCCAACTAGTTGTCCTCACTTCCACCAGACTGTGATCTTCTAATTTGGATACAAGACCATTGCTACAGTAGAGGTAAATGCCATCTGTGTCCACAGACATAGTCTTTTTATCACCAGAGCAGTCAAGTGAAAAGAACGAAAAACACATTTTGACTGTTTCCAATCACCTTCTCTTTTCTGAGTCTAGAAATATGTTCCCAGAGAATTCACTCCATGATTCTCCTTGGCACCAAAGTAAAGTCAATCCCAGTATGTAGTTTCTGCATGTGTTCCTTGTGAACCTCATAGAAAATTCATTTAACATTTGCCTTCTTGCAGTGGTTGGAGATCTTCCACAGTCTCCTCGACTTTTCAAAGATGACACAGAATGGCCTTGCCAAAGCTACGACCTCTGTTGCAATGCAACAGATCAAACAGTGTTGTCAAGTTGTCTCAAATAATTCCCAACTCAACCTCATCCACTGCTAGCCATTCTCCTCCTTGAATACTTCTAATTAAGCACAGGGGCTTGGGAGACCTCGCTGGTGATGACTGAGCGAAAGAAGTAAGGAAGGCACAGAGTACCTCAGCTTCTTCTGTGTCTCCTGTCACTAAATCACCTGCCCCATCCAGCATTTCCCTTTTCAGTCCTTTACCGCTAATGTAGAAACCCTTGTTGCCCTTGATGTTCCAGTGTCATTTCTGAACATAGTTGGACTTTGGCTTTCCTAGTGGCAATCCTGTGTGCCAGAGTAGTGTTTCTAAACTCCTCCTTTCTAGTCTGTCCCTGCTTTCAGCTCCTGTATGCTGTCTTTTTGCACTGGAGCTCTGTTGTGAGTTCCCTGCTCAGCCAAGCTAGCTTCCAGTGTGTCTGCTTGTCTCCCTGGGTATCATGGTGAACTGCTCTCGCACTTGGAGATGCTGTCCTTAAATCCCTAAAGGTCTGCCAGTTTTCCTGACCAACATTGCCTTTCAGTGCTGTCTACCATGGATGCCCATCCACCAAAGCTCTGGTGGATGGGCATGATCGCTAACGTGATTGCTACAACCAAGATAACATTGATTATCAGATCTCCTGCCTGTTCCTCCCTGTGAGGGAATAGCAGATCCAACTGCTCATAACCCCTAGTTGGTGGGTCCAGTGACTGTTTACAAGGTTAGGCCCAATACCCTCCAGAAATCTTGGCTTTTCCTGTCCTGTTACTTACCTTCTGAGCAGAGGCCTCCATGAAAACAAGAATTTGTGACAGAGTTATTTCAAGATGGCTTTGTCCACTTTGCCACCTTGATGAGTGGTCTGTAGCACATTGTCATGACACAGTGTCACACTCAGTGGCCTATCCTCCAGCTGTCTCTGCCCTGGATGAGCTGCACACATCTGAGCTGCCTCTTCACATCATAGGCAGTTCCCACCCTTTCTTCGCTGAATGTCTTTCCTGAAGAGCTTGTACTCACCCATTGCTCGCTCTGATTGTGCAAGCTGACCACATCTGCCATTGCAACTTTGCCGTTATTTTCTGTCTGTATGTGCAGCTCTAGTTATTCCTGTTTTGTTTCTCAGGCTGAGAGTATTTGTTAAAGTGTAGTTGAGGCAGATGTCCCTTTGTCCTGTTTCATTGTTCCTGAGGTGTCCCTTGTTCCCATCATCCTGCACTCTTCACTGTCAAACCCATCTGCTGTTTTCTCATTTGACTTTTGGTTATAAAGTCCCTCCCTTGTCTCATCAGTTTAAATATCTCATCACCACATTGGCCAGTCTCTTTGTACAGGTGCCCTTCTCCCATTTCAGCAGGTGGATCCCATGTTCCCTCTGCAGTATTTGATCCTCATAATGGGTCCCATGGTCATGTCCTGGGGCACATCCCGACAGCTGCTGAGCATGGGCCTGCTGTGTCCAGATGTCAGCAGCCCCTTCTTCACACCCAGCAGCACAAACCCAACGCTGCTTGTGACACCAGGCTTTTCCAACGTGTAGGTCCCTCCCTGGCAACAGCCAAAAGCCATTGGATTCCTTCCTTGGCAGGAGCTGGCTGCAGACTAAACCTCAAAAACTCTTTTTTTGGGGAACAGCAGACAGGAGTTTTCAGAAATGAGTGCTAGAGCTTGCCTAGAGCAAAAGCGTCCTGTGGTCACGCTTTCCAGGCAGCCATAAGCAGCCCAAGGTACCTATGGGATTTTCTAGGATACACCAGAAGCAGATCCCAGAGACACAAACATCTCTCTGCTTGCTGCACTCTTTGGATGTTACTTTTAAGTAACGCTGAACCATCATTAATGCCACCATATTGCTCCTAGGTACTGGGGCTTGGAGTACATGGCAGCTGAAAAGAGAACCAGAGCATCCACAGTATCTGTTACTACTATGTGAAAAAAAAATTAAGGGACTTCCTTATGAAAATGAGAAAAATAGATGTAATTCTATTATGTGCAGCTTAGTTGAGTCAGTTGCATATCTCTATACAGTCATGTGTAACAGAAACATTTTATTTTCTTCCTTTTTAAACAGCAGAAGCAAAAATGGGCAAAGATCTCATCTCTTCCTGTTCATGCAGAGAAGCTTTTGAAGCCCAACACACAGATGAAGGAGCTGTGATTTTTTCTTTTTTTTCCTGTCCATTTTGTTTCTGAAAGTAGACATGCAGGCAAAGGGAAGAAAAGATCTTTGTCTCGGGTCACATGTGAACTTGTTAAGATAGTTGTAGATGAATGGGCTTTTATTTCAGACAAGTGCAGTAGAACTTGGATGGAGAGCTGCAAAGTCCCAAAGAGCAACCACAGTACTAGTCAGAGCATTAGGAGAGTCCAAGTTGGAAAGTATTTGTTTTGCTCTCTTTGTGTTTAAATACGGACCACAAGGCCAGGACTCACCCCTATAAAGTGATTTGGAGTTAGATAAAAAAAGCCTTCTATGCACAGAGTATCTTCTTTTCCCTGATTTTACTCCACCTTCCTTGGTGTATAATTGATGCAATTGTACACAGCACAGACACAGTGTGAAGCCAGCAAGGACTGAAAATATTCAGGACACTAAAAAGGAAGTATTCAACTTCCATTTTGAATATACCTTTAACTGTAAAACAGGAAAAGAGTACCTGAACTTCTGTCTCCTGTGCTTGCCACTGTTCCTTGGGTGTGCTGTCATCCTGGATGATCCCTATCTACAAATCTGTCTGTATGGTGGTCAGGTTTTTTTCACCCTGAAATCTAACTCAAAACAGTATCTTCCAGTGAGAATATGCACCACTTTATTTAGCTTCCTTTGCTATATTACAGCTGGTTATACTCTATATGTATGTTTGATAAATGTGCCCAAAGGCAGAATTAAAACATTTCTGACCATGAGGATAGGAACCCTTAATGTTTTATGAATGGAGTGATAATACAATGTCTTTATATTCCTGAGATTAAATTTACTTGAAAAACCCTTTAGTGCTGGTGTCCTCTGGAATAATTACTATAATGACTTCCCTATTCAATTAACCTCTTTTAAAATATTGTATTACTGATTGTGGGTCATCTCAATAGGGATGAAATTGTCACACACAGCACAGAGTGAAAACATGAAGTCAAAATGGCACAAGTTGCAAATTCAATCAGAAAATCACTATTAAAAGTACTTTGAAGTCCCTGTATCAGGAAAGAAAATCTCCATTAGCAGAATTATAAATTTTGTTTCAAGAAGTCAAACTTGCAAACAAATAATGATGGACATAAGGTAGGAACTGGTGATGTTTCAGAGTTTTATGGAATTTAAATAAAACATCAAGTAGCTGACTCTACAGTTGCTCTGCTGACTGATTCACCAGGTGAACAAATGTTAGTGTTCACAACTAGATGCTGGCTAGAAATTTTTGAAATTCAGCATCTGCCCCTGTATAACACTTTTCATTGTCACAGTCCTCTTTTAAACAGTTATTCATTAATATTGAAAAGTACTTAGCATTAGTCATACTTACATACAGGGTTTTTTTTAAATTAAATGCCACATTTATGTAATTGTGGTTAAGTATTATTAACATTCACTAACATGTAAATAGTTCTTGTACTTGTTACTCTGTGAAAAGCTTTTTGGTTTAGGAAAGAACTTCTAATTTTTCTGTGTACTGTCCTTATAGCACTCTTGAGTCAGTGTTGGTGAATGAAAAACTGTAAAAACTAACACAAATCCAACTACAAAAAGGTTGTTATTTCTTAATTTAGGCAACTTGCTTTGCCAGGCTTTATGAGAAGTAGATGTTGTGTAAGTACTTAATAAATATGTTAGTCTTTTGCTATCAGATTGTTATTATTTATCCTAATATTACTGCTCATGTCAGGACAAATTTCTGTGTACTAAAAAGTCACTTCTTTGAAAGTCTCGTCAGTCCAGCTGTCTAGCTTCAGCAAGAAAAATAATTTAGGCTCTGTGTTTCGTTATTTCGTGTTGTAGGAATGAATAATATTTGAATAAAAGACAAGTGTCCTCACACCCATTGTGATACAGATTCATGAGTTACTAGCTTATTCTTATCCCTGTTGCCCAATGTGGTTTTCTATGTACGTTGTGGTCTTCTCTTGGCACAAGCAAAAGGAAATCAACAGATATTCCAACACACACACACACACACACACACCAGCTTCTGTCAGGTGTAAAATAGTACTTTGTCCTGACAGATCCCTAAAGTCAAATCTTGCCCATGTTGATTAGGATAGGAAAATCCTAGATGCAGTGGGAGAAGGGCAAAGTTTGGGTAGTACAAGCCTGCAGAGGAGTCCTCCTGCAGCTGTCTCAGGCAGCACCGATGGAAAATAGCGGTGAAGGGATGTGAGTGAGAGGGAGACAGGGCAGGTAGTGGGTCATCCTCTATGGAAGTTCTCTTCCCAGAGCTCCTTGGAGGAAGATAGCACTGCTGATACAGTACCCTTAGTACTACAGTACCGACAAAGGCAGAGGATTTCTTCTTTTGAAAACTCTTATGTAAAGCCTATCCACAGGGATCAAGACTTTGGTCTTTTGTAAGACTGTTTCTTTGGGATTTTCAACTTTCCGTTGAAAGTACACTGTTATTTCTGACTTCTATGTTGGGATATAGGGAAACCTTTTGTCTTTCAGTTACTGATTTATAGACACTTTCAGAAGAAAAAATCCAAAATCCCCTGTGCATTTGTTATCTGTATCTGTCTGTTCCTAGTTATCTAAAACTATGACAAGAAGCAGGGGCATCAGGGCATCATGAGTCCTGAAGAAAAGCCATTGAAATATTGTCAAGATATTAACATTTCACAAACCTTTAAACTCCTAATCAGACTCCAGTTCCAAGCTTTCCTACTTAATAAAAGGGAAGTTCAAATGTTCATCTATTGGTAATACTGGTAATAAAAACTGGATGCCCAATTAATATTTTATTGTCTATCCTTTATACTTGTTCTTCCCTGCCTCCTGTCGGACTCTGTGCATGCACTACTACACCAACCCTGCTTAGAGAACCTCAAACATACCTGGGATATTTATTTTCCTTTTAAATCTAGACTTCAAATTACATTATTATCAATTTCATATGCTGCCTTCCATTGTGGGTGTTATTTTGGGGTGGTATCTCATCTGATCTTGATGAAAATACTTATGTAAGTGATATCCACTACTGGCAAAAAACTGACTTTTAATAGACTATTTGGTTTTAATTTACAGTAATTTGAAGTAGGACAAAGGTAAAGCAATATTGTGGCTATGAATTATTATTTATTTACATCTCACTAAAGTTTTCTCCCTAGCATGCTATGGTTGGGTTGTACGCCTTTAAGTATGCAGGCGAAACACATGAATTAAAAATTCTGTTGACAGGTAAATGTGAATCATCTGTTTTCATCCCAAGGAAAATAATCAAGCTCTTTTCAAATAATATAAAATGTAAAATGATTGCCTTTTGGGGAGGAGGCAGGCTTATCAGCATCTCTTCTATAGGAAATGATTTCCATTTTGTAGCTGGAGGAACATATGCTACAGCTTATCTTGTCACTTGACTGCAGTTTCTGATATTTATTAACAGTTGATTTCCTGTAGATGCTGTTCTTTCCTGTTTCTCTTCTCCCATCCCACAAATAAATTATTTCCCTGAAAACTGCATCTGCCCTTCTTTTTCATTCACATTTCCTTAAAGAAGATAATTTTATTACTGGTTTTCAAGAAGCATTTGTAATGAGTGGCACAGCCCTTGTTCCATATATGATTCATAAAAATTTGTATCTGAGGTTCTACTTCCTCTCCCACCCCATCTTCCCTTGGTCATTTCTATCAAAGCCACAAGACTGAGATTTTGTAGTCATTGCAGTAAAAAAGAGAAATTATTAATTACGTATTCAATAGAAATTTTAGTATTCATTAGAGACTTACATGTAATTTACAAGGTTGGCTGTAAGACACATAATTATATACAGAATGTTCAAGAAGTCTACTACAAAACTAGAAGCCAGCTGCACATTATCTTCATGTCCTAGGAATACAAATACCCTACAATTATAACTGGAAATATCAAGAGTTCTGTAAGCTATTGTTCCAGAGTATAGGCTTTCAATGATTATAAAAAAATCATCTTTCCCCATTCTTGCTTCAGATGTATCTGCTTGCAGTTTTCATAGTCTTATATCTTTCAATACTCTGCTCTAGCCTTTGATGTATGTTGGGTTTCCATTGCTCTTTTTTTCTGTGATTCATCTTGCAGGAATTGGAAAGTGTGGTTTATAATGTACCCCATTTTTAATTAGAATAATAAGACATACTAGAAAAGGTATCTTCTTTGATCACAAATTGATAAAGCATAGCAAAGCCTTGGCCAGCTACTTAAAATGTCATTGTCCACCCAGAAAAGACAAGAGCTGTACTATAAAAATTTTTGTTCCTGGAGGTAGCACTAGATATCAGATCATTTGCTGCCGTGAGAAGTGATTACATGAAATATTGCTTTCCTGTTTTACTGCGTTACTTACCTCTTCAATCTGATGTTCTAAAGTTCCTGCTATATAGTTGCTTATGATTGTTCTTGTCAAAAGCCTGCTTGTACTAGCTTATCTGTGAAGCAAGTCTGTGAAAAAAGTGGATGACTCCCAAAAGAAAAATATTTGTTCACTTCTTGTAAGGTTATAAAAAGCCATTACTCACTTGTACATTATACCTATACTGTCAAAAAACCATGTGACAACAGGTAGGAAAAAATGCTACATGGCTGCTATTCGTGTAGAAACAAGCAGGTGTGAGAAATTTTCTATTGAGGAAAAAAAAAAAAAAAAAAAAGAAACAAATAATAGACCTAGCATTGCTATTTGGAAAACTGAAACCAAAGCTTGGGCGTTCCTGAACTGTCTTGAGTCCTGGAAACAGAAATATTTCAGTTGAGCTAAGATGGAAGAGCCCTGTGACAGTAAATGTTCACAGAGCAGGAGAGAGACACTGATGAGATCATACCTTCTTTGGTGTCAGCAACACAAGGGTGAAGCAGGCAGAAGTACAGAGTTAGGTTTCCAGCCCTTTAATCCCACTCATTGCAAGCATTGCACACACAGATTCTCTGATACAAATTTGTCTTCAGCCCTGGCTCCTACAGAAAACTCCTACCAAAACCCTGATTTCCCTGTTAAAGAAGCTGAGCTTTCCAGTGTCACTATCCCTAGAGGTATATAAGAAACATCTAGATTTGGCACTTCAGGGCATGCTCCAGTGACAGAGATTGTAGGTTTTTTTTTTGTGTGTGTATAGTTGGACTCGATGATCTCAAAGCTCCCTTCCAACCATGAATATTCTATAATTCTAAGTAATAATTTGTACTAGATTCTCTGGCCTGTCTGAGCAGTGACAGGTGCAGAACTAGAGGGAAGGAAGCACATAATTGATGTAACAGGCTGAATTGTTGTAGTAAGTAAGAAATTTTGATCATATCAGCATGGGAATTCCTGTTAATACAAAGCTAAGAAGATGATGAAGTCATATGTTTGTTTATAATCAGTTCAAATGCTTAAGTCTAATAAAGCAAAAAAAAGCAGTATTTTGCAGTGCATCATACTAACTGCTCATTAGTTATAATAGTAACCAGGCTGAAATGAACTGTGTGATGAATCATATCAATTAAACATGTAATAATTCAGCTCTTTGGTCTTATGAATCTGTAAAAATTCACAGTTCTCTAATTAAGATTTTTGGTCTTAAATTATGCATGATAAATATTTAGTGGTTTACAAATGTTTTCTTAAATAAGTCATTTAATTGCTAACCTATTATTGCAGCAGACTATGCATTGCCTTACTATAATTTGACTTTCTAAAATAGCTATTGCAAGGACTTTCAAAACAAATTAGTAATTGTGAGCATGTTTTTGCCCTGAGCTATTTTAAGAAGGATGTATATGAAGAATAAGGTAGCCTGTACAAGTCTAACTCAAGCCATGACACTTTCTAAAATAATTACATGTTCATTACTATCAGCTTCCGTATATTTTCATGTTTGTACAACGTTTTCTGTCTTTAGTATGTTTATCATCAGTTAGCAAATACTGGCATGCTTAGAAAACCAAGAAATATGATTGCATAGTCTATTTAAACAATCTAGAGAGCTAGCTAAACAAAAGCCTAATGCCTTAAGAGAGTTCTAGACATGATTTGTTATTGAAGACTCTCAAATACTTAATTTTAATTACAATAATTTCATACATTTTAATTTTAATGTCTCCTGAAATGTTTGCTGGTCTAGCGATTTAAAAAAAAAATCGTGTCTTAACAAAAAGCTTCACAAAAAGGAACAAGAGAGTAACAGTCTTGTACCATGGTAATATTAGAGAAGTAGTAGTCAGAGAAAACGGTCTTCAGTTGCAGTAGTTGCAAAAAGAATGGGGAAAAAGAGATTATCAAGACAAAACTATCTGAATACACAGGTTAAAATATTAACATGACAATTTTTTGTATGTCACAAAGAAAAGCTTTATACTTTATGAGTATTTTCTCTGTGAAACACAGCAGTTCCTACACTTAATAATTTTAACATACTGCAACTAAAATGTATTGGATAAAGAATTGATCATTAAAACTGTTTTTGTTTGTTATAAATGACAAAAAATGTCAAATTAAGCTTTCTCAGGTTTTCATTCAGTCTTCATCATCTGAATCCCAAGAAAAATAGCACATCTTGTGGTTTAGATTTCTAATAACTCAAAACTTTAACATTTCATGGACTTTTTCTTACTGTATACATGTAATTACTTAATTACTGTACAGGGTATGAAGAACAAATTAACTTTTTCGTTTGGCCAGTTATACACTGGAAAAAAATATCTATGCTCCGTAGCATTTCAGTTTTCTCAAACCACAACTGTTGTGTTGACTTTTGGCAGAAAATTAAGAACTGCAATATTCTATTCCACAAACTGTTCTTCTCTGTTGTTTCATTCCATTACCCTCATGTGGCCTGAGCCGTTTATTGGCATGGGACTCCTTGGCAATGAGTATTTCCATGAATCTATCTTCCCTCATCTCTGGTTTTAAGGATTTATGTTCCATTTTGTAAGATCATCAAAAATATATATGTGCAAAGATTTCTTTTAAATAACTCTAGCAACTATATGTATTGGTCTTCTCCAGTGTAACTAAATTATAAACAGCCAGTCAAGTTTCAAAAAAGCCCTAGGAGGTATAGATTTAATCCTCCTTAGCTGAGGACTGTGTTAAACCCATTTCTTGGCAAAGCACTTGTGCTACTTTCCTCTTACGTAGAGTTGGGCATTATCAGCTGCTACATAAGGGAAGAGTGAGACAAAAGATGTGCACAGGAAGACATTGTAAGCACATTAGCTAAGGAGGAAGTTTCTCACTCTGGACATATGTCTCTAGTGTGTGCTTTGTCTAGGGAAATGATGACAATTTAAATCTAGCTTTCTCGTCACTATCTTTTATTGGCTGACTTGTATATTCTTCAACCCACCCAATCAGTCTCAATTTATTTAATGACAGAAATTTTATTCTTTTAAATGCTCTTCACGCCTCATATAGGAAGTAAAAGTACTTGGACTTATTTTATTCTCTGTGATGTAAACATGTATTTCCTTACTGCAGGTGAGAAATTGAAAATAGAGACAAAACAGTTGAACAGACATCTCATAGATTTACGGAAACTGAAAGCAGTGAGAACTAAACAGTTAAAACTTTTTAGAGAAGCAGCAGATGCCTATAAATCTCAAGGCTGATTGAATTTAGTTGCTGCTTTTATGAAATTTATTAGCCCTGGGCAGTCGTCTCAACTACATCCTTTATTTTTGCGCTTTTAGAACAACACCACTGTTGTTAATGAGTGAAATAAAGCAAGAAAATAAATCACCACATAGATTAAATGTATTTGCAAGTGTCCTAAATTCTGTTAACCAACAATAACTGAATTATACAATGCATTAGTTGCATCTTTGTACCCTGACCTGAATAATAAATTTTCCTATAGTCCTGGCTGAACACTCTGTCCCTCCCTTCTCCTTAAGTGAGGTACTTTCCAGGATGATATACCTGCATGGCACAACTTATGCTATTAAAACTCCTTCATGCCCTACAGGTGTAAACTTTGTTTGTTTCCTTAGTTTGTCTGGTAAGCTGCAGGTATATATTAAGCAGGGTTCAGTTTCCTAAAGTAGGCACCTAATGCCATTTCCAATGTACTAACATATGTGAATATTCATGCATGACTGTCAGATATGATATAATGACTACAGGGGACCATCCCCCTTCTGAGTGTCATCTGGAGGGTAGGTAGGATGGTCAAACAGACGTCTATATTTAGGCAAATGACTCCTGCCCATCTGTTTTTCTGTCATATAGAAACCCTGATTGCCCTGGTGGCCTTATATGATCTGTGGGACTCCCAGCATTGGTTGCTGCTTTGAGTATCCTGTGCTTGTAGCTCCCTTCTCCTAGCACATGAGACAGTGAATGCAGGCAGATACAAGATGTCATAATTCTAAAATGATTAAGCCATTCTCAGTCAGCACTATATCAGACCACGTCCAAGTCTGCCTCCATCACTTCTCTTTCCCCAGAAATAGAAGAAAAATGTCCCTATACAATGTCCTAGCACAGTGGAGGAAGGGGACAAAGCAGAAGCATTGCCCAACAAGACAGCAAAACCTTTATTTTTATCTTAACCTGTAAGACTGGTGTTATGAATGGTATCCAGTATTGTTGATTTTATTAAAAATGGTGTTTATATTTTGCCTACTGCTGTTTACTAAACCTTCATACTAACTGTTAACAATGGTGGTGATTTAAATCTAAAATTGGATAATTTGCCTACACAGAAGTAGAATTTAGTTGTTATTTTTGTCCAAGATAGCTGGCTTCAGGGTTGAGTTCTTCAATTTCTCTAAATTTATGTAAATGAACAAGTCCAAGGTTGTAAATGTTTAGTATTTTGGACAATAATATCACTACATTTCCTTTTTTGCACTTATTTATTGCTTAGAATCATAAAATTATATATTGGTTTGGGTTTCAAGAAACCTTAAAGATCATTTAGTTCCAGCGCCCATGTCATGGGCAGGGACGGCTTCCACTCCTACCCTTCTGTTTTTGAGGGATTTCCTTTGAATGAAAACTTTTCATGGCTTTTCTATGAAGGTAAACCTCAACAAAGCAACATTACTTGTTTGTGGAGTAAGCAGGAAAAGTTCCCATGAACTTTATTAGGTCTGGATTAAGAGCAATCTGAATGATAAAGTTTATTATTTAATCCTCCTGTGATTTTTTTTTTTTTTAATTGAGAAAAAAATATGTCCAGCTATGTATAAAACCAAATAAGAATAGATAAACAAATTACCAGTAACAGACAAATGTCTCCCTGTTAGGGGAAAGAGAAACCTTTCTTCAAATCCTTTTTCTTGTAAATTATTAGAAAGGATGGAGATTAAATGGTGACTATCTCAATTACCTTACATTCTTATTAAATCAAAAAGCTGAACAACACATCAACTTTTCTTTCTCTTTTATGTTAATTTTGAGAATGCCTAATGCTCTTGAAAATTAGGCATTCACAGGATAGACAGGTGTTGTGCAAATTTCTCCAGGCAGCAGTGTCAATAATAAGATTCGAGTCATGACCTGCATTTCCTTTTCCAATTTTCAATTTAGTTTGAAACCATAAAACCAATTCTATTAACTCCTTACAGTAGTTTCACTCAGTGACTGTTTTATTTATCTTCCCCATCCTATCCCCCCATCTCAAACTTTCAAAATTCAGCAGATGTAGTATTCTTTCCAGGCTGTAGAAGTCTGGATACAAAAAGAACTTTTTCTTGCTTCAGCAGCTGGAATTAGACTATCACTAACTACATATTAATTATATCTCACATATTATTTTTTTATCAGATAATCATTCAAAAAGTTTTGTTTCCCAATCACACACTTAACCACAGCAGTGAAACTGTGGAGTCGTTTGTTGTCTTTCACAAGAGATTAAGCTTTGGCCTTCAGCCAAACAGTCTGAGCCAGCACTAATATAATTCACAACTGGAAGAAGACAATCAATTAATCAATACTATAATTTGGAACTGACCACAGCACTAACACTCATAGCTATTAGACTTACTGACTGACACCTTTTAGGATTAATGAGGTAGCAAGAGCAGTCAAACTAAAGATTCATTTAAAGACTTTTTTGTTCTCAGATCAAGCTGCCCACTCTATTTTGTCATTTTATAACTTGGATATGTCAGTGTGAAATACTAATGTAAATACAGAGTATTGAAAAGTGCAAATTACTTTATCACTGATGGATTAGGAGCTAACTCCTTCACAGACTTGCCTGTTGGTTTGAAGTAAGCTAATTCAGTGCCAGACTACATAAGGTCTAATAACAATATCTAAAACTGCATTCTAGACAAATATCTGGATCAAAATTTAACTCTCATGTCTCAATACTGCAAGATTCTATCATTCTATTACCAAGCCTCTTTTTTGCTTCCATCCTTGGTCTAGCTTCATGGGGATGACAAGGTAAGAAATGTGTTCACAAGATATAGCTTCAGGAATAGTTACTAAATAGTTTTGATATTACAGACCCTTTCATCAATATGTTTTGACCTGAGCTGCTCAAGGGTACACTCTAATTGTATGCTATGATAGATCTCTAATTCAATGCTTATTTAAAATGTTGCAATATAATGCATGTGTGTTATACTTGCAGTGTTTTCTAGAATTATTTGGGATTTTTTGGTTTAGATACTTCTTTATCAAAGAAGTAGTAAACAAATACATTTAAATAATCAAGGTCTCAATCTTATCTTGAGAATTTTTGCAGGTTTAATATTGTCTACTTGTAGGATAAAAAGAATACAGGATCTGTAGTATTTTGCATGTGAAAGTGGAGTAAAGCCATCTCAGTCCTTAGTGTCAGGGTAATCAAGTCCACATAAACTCTAACTGACAAAAAAGTCGTTGTTTTCATCCCACTGGCTGGTTATCATGCTTTCCTATGACACAGAAATTGGTTACCTTGTCAGTATCTTTCATGGTGCTGTGAGTGCCGTTGCTTTTGCAGCTGTTTATATCTTGGCTCTAAGCTCAGAAGCAGTAGTTGTCAACTTTTTGGAAGAGCTGGACAAAAGCCGGGAAAACACTGACCCAGTTAAAAGAAGTTTTTACCAACAGTTTCTCGTAAACTAAAGTGTAATTTACAAATATCTGAGTTTAAGAATAATACCTGATGAAAACAGTATGCAGCAACAATGGTAGCACAGGTGTAGTCTACAAAAAAGTTTCCTTTTATGAACACATATTAAATTTCAGAATGCTACCACAATGGAGCAACAAAATGATCAGAGTGTCTAGCTTAAGAAACAGTATATCAATCTTTCTAAAGACCTGAGTTCCTATATCAGCAAAACCAGTTAGTTATAGGACAACCAATATTAACTTTTTTTAACTTTTATGCAGCCTCTAGGAGTGGATGAAACTCAAAGAATTATCTTGGTTAAAGTTATCCCCTGTTGCTCCCTGTTAAAGTTATCATATGGCTTCTATCTATCTTTTGTTGCCTAATAACATTTTTTAAAATAGATGCTAAATTTTACCTGAAACATTGGACATATTGTAGATTAAACCAACAACTTGTCTCCCAGTTTACATTGATTCCTGTGTACAATGCCTAATTCACTGGCTTCTGAACATATATAGATATATAGAGAGCAGCACATGGGTAAAGTATTGTCAGTTTTAAGAATCAAAAAAATTCTAGTTCATTCCCTGATTCCCTTTAAAAAAAAGTTTATTTTAAAAGCAATGAAAAAAAAATATTGTGTTTTGTTTTGTTTAGTTTTGTTTTGGTTTGGTTTTTTTCCTTAGTAACTTTACACCTCCAACTACTAGTCAGCAATGTTTAGGATTTTTTTTTTTAACTGCAATGAGTAGTTTTTTTCTTTTTATTGAAAGCTCAAATTTTATAGCAATCACTAGTTTGTAAGAGCTAGGTCATGAAGAAATAGGTCATACATCTTGGGACTTACAACTAAATTCAATATAGGAGTGACAGCTGCAAAGGAGAAAGTTTGTCTTTCATTTTGCAAGGCTATGCTCTGAACTGCATGCTTCTTTGGCTTCTGGATATTAATTTTTTAATTGAATTTCTATCTTAAACAATTTTTGGCATCAAAGCAACAGAATCCAAACTCAGTTTTGAGTTACAAAAACCCAGATCAGGAGGAGGGATGGGGAAAGAAGGGAAATGTCCACCCAGGCACAAATTTTAACAACTTACTAGCTAACCCATATACAGTTAGTTCAGATATAGTTTAGATAGATTGATAGATATATGGAGCAATCGATCAAGCGCACAGTTAGTTCTATTTTATGCTCCCCTTGCCTTTCTCTGTCTCCATGTATATATGAGTACATATGTATGTATGTATATATGTACCCTTGTATACACATGAATCACAGTCAGATACTAATTGCTAGTACTGTACCTGTATAGTTTCCTACTATCTGTGATAGCTAACCCAGAGCAACAGCAGAATACTGAGTATGTATATACAGCAACAGTATCAGTACTTCCCCAACACAGATTTATTTATCAATTATTTTACTTGGTAAGCCCCAGTTCTGCCTCGGGGCTGCTGGGGGAACCCTGTCTAGGGGACCGCCATCCTTCAGGTTGCAGTTGAACCAAACCAGTTATTTTATTTCTGGTCATTTCTAGAAAACTATCAGAGAAAATTTTTCTTAAGCTTCAGTCTTAGAATTTAAGCTTTTTAGACACTGAGGGGAGTTGGTTTGACTTTGCATAACCGAATGTGTATTTACAAAGCAAAACAGTAGCTAATTTTAGTAAAACTTACTGATTTAGTGGCTAAACCATTCAGTCTACAGACAGAAACTTTTCATATGCATATCCTGTATACTGCCACACATCCTGAACAGATTTTTTGTTGAGATTTACAGTTTGATTAAAAAATGGTAAAAGCTTTATGTTTTAGTTTCTGCTTTAATGCTGCTGATGATTCACTTTGACAGGGAGAAAGTGGTGGTGTAATAAATGGCTGTGACTGCTCTGACTACTGTTAGTTGGTAGAACAGTGGTATAAGAACTCTTTAATTTATCATCGTACTGCAAGCAGTCAGTATGAAGACCCTATTGTTAATGGCAAAAAGAAACTTTGGAGTGGAAAAAGCTGCTGCTCTGTGTGATGACCATTGACCAGTTCCCTGGATACTGTTAGGTACACCTGACTAAAGCTTTCACTGGAAAATGGATTGCTTCGAGTAACTCAGAAGGCCTAATATATAGTCTACCTCACTTACTTTTTCAAAAACAGTGGAGCCAGTCATCCCAGCAAAGTGGAAACATTTTTCTCTCTACACACAGGGAGAAAAAAAGTCTTCTCAGCTGGCTCTGCTGGTACCAAATTTAATCAGCCTGTTTTCCCTTTCTCCAGAAAGCAAAGTAGGGAAACCCCATGTCCCAGTTTAGCTTATCTATCCTGCTGTCTCATAATCTTTTACCTCCACAATTTGTTGGCTCTCTGAAGAGGAAAATACATCTATTACCTCAAAGCTTGGGTAACTTAAAAGAGCAGAAGTTGAACAAAGACAGGTGTTCCACAGAAAAAGGTCTTTATACAATAATCAAGTTAGCATCAATTATAGTTGTATAAATGTTAGCAATAGGTTGAATGGGAACATGCATTCTATCTAATTTTAAACCATTATATTATTGTAATTATTTACCTTTATTATCATTACTGACATTATTATTATTATTTTAAGAGAACTTCCTCTTCAGTTCTTATTTTCTTCTAATTCTTGAATAATAGACATCCAGAAGACCTCACTCTATTCCACAATAAGTGTGCCCAGCTTTCACACCAACTGTTCTCTCCTCTCAGTGCAATTCCCCTATAATGACTCAGAAAAATGTAGGATTTCATTTACTGTGCGTTAATGACTTACTAGATATGTATAGTATATGATTAAAATGAATTTAACTGGTTTGGGTGGGTTGCTTTTTTTTTTTTTTTTTCTGAATCCAAAACTTATTTTGGATTCATTCATTAGAATTGCAGTAATGTGTAGGGAAGGATTTGCAGGACGTATGTGCTATTAGTGATACAATTCTGTCTTCAGCTTAAGCTCTGATGACACCTCTCATTTCCGCCTGGGGGGTAGAAAAGAGGAAGGAATTACACACCAGAATTGACTGACATTATAATTGGAATTCAATAAACAATTCTGTTGGCAATACACAGGCAGGTATAGCCTANTGAAGAAATAGGTCATACATCTTGGGACTTACAACTAAATTCAATATAGGAGTGACAGCTGCAAAGGAGAAAGTTTGTCTTTCATTTTGCAAGGCTATGCTCTGAACTGCATGCTTCTTTGGCTTCTGGATATTAATTTTTTAATTGAATTTCTATCTTAAACAATTTTTGGCATCAAAGCAACAGAATCCAAACTCAGTTTTGAGTTACAAAAACCCAGATCAGGAGGAGGGATGGGGAAAGAAGGGAAATGTCCACCCAGGCACAAATTTTAACAACTTACTAGCTAACCCATATACAGTTAGTTCAGATATAGTTTAGATAGATTGATAGATATATGGAGCAATCGATCAAGCGCACAGTTAGTTCTATTTTATGCTCCCCTTGCCTTTCTCTGTCTCCATGTATATATGAGTACATATGTATGTATGTATATATGTACCCTTGTATACACATGAATCACAGTCAGATACTAATTGCTAGTACTGTACCTGTATAGTTTCCTACTATCTGTGATAGCTAACCCAGAGCAACAGCAGAATACTGAGTATGTATATACAGCAACAGTATCAGTACTTCCCCAACACAGATTTATTTATCAATTATTTTACTTGGTAAGCCCCAGTTCTGCCTCGGGGCTGCTGGGGGAACCCTGTCTAGGGGACCGCCATCCTTCAGGTTGCAGTTGAACCAAACCAGTTATTTTATTTCTGGTCATTTCTAGAAAACTATCAGAGAAAATTTTTCTTAAGCTTCAGTCTTAGAATTTAAGCTTTTTAGACACTGAGGGGAGTTGGTTTGACTTTGCATAACCGAATGTGTATTTACAAAGCAAAACAGTAGCTAATTTTAGTAAAACTTACTGATTTAGTGGCTAAACCATTCAGTCTACAGACAGAAACTTTTCATATGCATATCCTGTATACTGCCACACATCCTGAACAGATTTTTTGTTGAGATTTACAGTTTGATTAAAAAATGGTAAAAGCTTTATGTTTTAGTTTCTGCTTTAATGCTGCTGATGATTCACTTTGACAGGGAGAAAGTGGTGGTGTAATAAATGGCTGTGACTGCTCTGACTACTGTTAGTTGGTAGAACAGTGGTATAAGAACTCTTTAATTTATCATCGTACTGCAAGCAGTCAGTATGAAGACCCTATTGTTAATGGCAAAAAGAAACTTTGGAGTGGAAAAAGCTGCTGCTCTGTGTGATGACCATTGACCAGTTCCCTGGATACTGTTAGGTACACCTGACTAAAGCTTTCACTGGAAAATGGATTGCTTCGAGTAACTCAGAAGGCCTAATATATAGTCTACCTCACTTACTTTTTCAAAAACAGTGGAGCCAGTCATCCCAGCAAAGTGGAAACATTTTTCTCTCTACACACAGGGAGAAAAAAAGTCTTCTCAGCTGGCTCTGCTGGTACCAAATTTAATCAGCCTGTTTTCCCTTTCTCCAGAAAGCAAAGTAGGGAAACCCCATGTCCCAGTTTAGCTTATCTATCCTGCTGTCTCATAATCTTTTACCTCCACAATTTGTTGGCTCTCTGAAGAGGAAAATACATCTATTACCTCAAAGCTTGGGTAACTTAAAAGAGCAGAAGTTGAACAAAGACAGGTGTTCCACAGAAAAAGGTCTTTATACAATAATCAAGTTAGCATCAATTATAGTTGTATAAATGTTAGCAATAGGTTGAATGGGAACATGCATTCTATCTAATTTTAAACCATTATATTATTGTAATTATTTACCTTTATTATCATTACTGACATTATTATTATTATTTTAAGAGAACTTCCTCTTCAGTTCTTATTTTCTTCTAATTCTTGAATAATAGACATCCAGAAGACCTCACTCTATTCCACAATAAGTGTGCCCAGCTTTCACACCAACTGTTCTCTCCTCTCAGTGCAATTCCCCTATAATGACTCAGAAAAATGTAGGATTTCATTTACTGTGCGTTAATGACTTACTAGATATGTATAGTATATGATTAAAATGAATTTAACTGGTTTGGGTGGGTTGCTTTTTTTTTTTTTTTTTTGAATCCAAAACTTATTTTGGATTCATTCATTAGAATTGCAGTAATGTGTAGGGAAGGATTTGCAGGACGTATGTGCTATTAGTGATACAATTCTGTCTTCAGCTTAAGCTCTGATGACACCTCTCATTTCCGCCTGGGGGGTAGAAAAGAGGAAGGAATTACACACCAGAATTGACTGACATTATAATTGGAATTCAATAAACAATTCTGTTGGCAATACACAGGCAGGTATAGCCTCCAACTCATTCAGTTTTAACTGTGCTGATGCTCTGTAGGGCTAATCAGAGTAACTTTTTAAAAAAGGAAGACCAGCTCAGAATATAAAACCAAGGATGCAATCCTGTCAAATATGATGCTACTGTTACCAAAGAGACTGTTCAGTATGCCAATATGCTTTAAAATTACACTAACAGTCTTTAGCTCCTGTTGAGTCCTGGGACTAGTTCCATCAAATCAGGGATTTTACTGTATACATATTTCTGATTATGTTGTTTTGTTTAGTTTTTTTTTGTGTGTGTGTTTTGGTTTGGTGGTTTTTTGGTTTTTTTTGTTTTGTTTTGGTTTGGGTTTTTTGTTTTTTTGTTTTTTTTTGTTTTTTTTTTTTTTTAATCATAACTGTATGGGTAAGCTTCTGTGAAGAGCTTGGAGAAAATAGTGCTATGCTGCAGCTGGCCCAACAGCTGCTGTATATGCTTATCTCAAGTGCCTATATTTTCAAGTGCATATTTTCAATGGTATTTTGTAATAAATCATTCTCTCACTAGTTTTAGTACCTTATTAAAGGTATTAAAGTACATTAGCACTTTCAAATCCATTATTATGCAGTGGGTTTTCAAAAAATACGGAGACTACTTGAAACATAAAATGATGATCTTACTACAGATGTCCTTAGACATTCATCCTATGACACACTCAATACTACAAGGAAAATAATATGAGACAGATGGTTTCCATTGCTGAACTAGAAGCTGAATCTTCTAGGTACATTTTTGATTAATTTTGCATTTTCATGTCTTTCTGTTGTGGCTTTGCTTTTAAAAAACCTTCTGTTCTGATAGCAGTGAATAGTCTAAGCAGCACACTCTCATCTGCACGTTGAAAAAAAATAAGAAATGTAAATCCTAAAGGAAATAACTACCAAGAAATATAACAAGTTGTCCTCTCTCTACTATAAAGAAAATAAAAAAAATGTGGATTAAAGCCACATCTATGACGTCAAATGATTATTTTTTTCCTAAGAAAACTTTTAACAGTAGCAAAGGTTTTCTACTTCTTATTCTAATTTTCATTAGTATTTTGAAAATACTCACAAGTAAAAATAGAGTACACCCTTCAGGAATTTGGTTTCCTAATACATGATTTATACTTTATTTTTTTCTTTTTATCACTGACATTCATAAAAATAACACTAACTTAGGAATAAAATTATTAAAATAGTTATTGAATGGAGAACTTAAAACTGTCTTTTTCTGTTGATAAAAAAAATTAGATTTCCATGTAGAAAACATGATCTCCTATCTTAAGCAATCTCTTAGTGGGAAAAACTGAGATATTACTAGATAGGCAAGAGGTATCACCAAAAAGAATTAAGATGCAGAAAGATGACAAGTAGATTTTACATAAAGATGCTTTTGTGAAATTGATTTCTTAATACTCTTGCAGGTTTTGGGAGTCAATAATTAATTTTTAGAGAAAGGACCATAAATGCTTGGCTTTGCAGTAATAACACTATATTTTTTTCAAGCACTTTGGAAACACATTTGAGTTTCAGAGCTATGGGTCTTTTTCTGGACTATTTTCTGACTCAGCATAGTATAAATATGTATAAATCAAAGTAAAGGACAGATCATTTAAGGTGGGTGTCCTTTATGATTTGATTGGTATGTAGAGCATGAGTCTGAATGTTCTGTGGATGTCAGTAATGATGTTTTAACAGGCATTCGAAAAAAAAAAAATTCTTTGGCATTTTTTCTCATTAAAAGATAAGGGTGATTAAATAGAATGAGGATATAGGGCAGATAACTTGGCCAAAAGACCAGAAGAAGAGAGAGAAATATTTAGCTACAATAAGTGACAAAAGAAGGGGAGAAATCATAACCTGTTGTTTTGCACTTGCATTTCCTCAATCAAAAAAACTGCAGGTGGCTTTTTCCTCTCTTTTATTCACAAAAGTGTCTTTCCAGAGAGATGGGTTTTCAGTACAAATCAGAAACCTTTTTCAGTAATGTTTTACCATTAGGTAGCCACGACTGCATCAATNAAGTATTTCTGTGATTTTTTAAATCTAACATTATTTCAGTAAATATTCTAGTGTTGATTTATGTTTACAATTATGCATCTATTACAAATAGTGTGCTTGTGTACTCCAGCAGTACTTCTACTTCAAATATATTGCTATAAATTCTTCAGAATTATAGAAAAGGATAATAAAGAGTAATCCTTGATACTTTCACAAGTTCTGAAGGTTAAATCCTGTTAATCAAATGCCTATGGCTGCCTAACCTGAAGCTCTGTGCCAGTGTAATTCCTAAACTCTGCTTGAAAGAGGATTCAGTCCTGCCGAGTTCTTAATCCTTGCAGTTCTAGTGCTGCATTATTCCCACCCTTCCCTTGACTGTTGAAGACCTTCAACACTGTGTATGGCTGGATTGCCTATGCACCTAAATGATTACTTTTATGAAAACCTTGTGTCCCCTGGAACCAACCAGCAACATGGGGAGTATATGAATAATAATTAAAAACAAAACAAAACAAAACAAAACCATAAACATACTAATCAGTTCTTCTGCCAATCTACTGAATGCTCATCTTCGCTAATCAGCTAAATTCTGATCAAATATATGTCTAGTGAAAGCTTCAAGTCTTAGTTATATATAAAAATCTTTTTTCTGTGTATTTCTATACATTTATGTAGATATAAAATAATACAAGCATGCATGTACTTCAGTGAATGATTATACAATAGCCAAGGCATACTGAGTTTACTGTAATTACTATGGATGCCTTCAGTGTTTTAATATGAAGAACCATAAACTACCCTATCTGTAGTTCAGTGCACTTTTTTTGTAGAATTTTTTCTTTTAAATAAATATAGTAATAAAATTCTATGATATTTTAATGGGCATATAATAGTGGAGTGCACACACTGAACATGATTCATGGTGTCCTTTCCAAAATGAGTCTCCCTCCTGCGGCTTCTTCCTTGTTCTTTCTCTCTTCTCTTTAAACTAACAACATAATGATACCACCATTATGGAAGATAAGACTGTAACACATGCCTGTCCAAAGGCTGTGTCATTCATTATTAGGGAGCATAAAAGTGACAGGAAGTCTGCTCATCTCAATAAAATTTTACTTTGGGGAGGCAGACCTTGTCTTGCACTGCATAAGCTGAGCTCACACTTCTAGTAATGGTTTTAGATCACAAATATCACTTATATAGTGTTTTCTTTTTATCCTGAAGGATCACAGTGTGATTACTTATAAAGTATCACCTCTAGGTGAAATACAGCAACCATTTTAACACCAGTCAGAAATTTTTGCAAAGGAAATAAAAAATATCATACCAATTGAAAACACAGGATGAACTCAGGGAGCCATATTTAATTTCCTTATTTTTATGAAAAAAATCTGTCCTTTTAATGATACTGAGCAAATGGCAAGATGGTTAGGGGACTGGAACACCTCTCTTATGAAGAAAGGCTGAAGGATTTGGGTCTTTTCAGTCTGAAAAAAAAAGACAACTGAGGGGGGACCTTATCAACACTTCTAAATACTTCAAGGGTGGGTGTCAGGAGGATGGGGTTCTTTTCAGTGGTGCCCAGCAACAGGACAAGAGGTAATGGGCACAAACTTGAACATAGGAAGTTCCACCTGAACATGAGGAGGAACTTCTTTACTTGCAGTGTGGCAGAGCAGTGGAACAGGCTGACCAGAGAGGTGGTGGAGTCTCCGTCTCTGGAGATGTTGAAAAGCTGCCTGGACGCGTTCTTGTGTAACCTGCTCTAGGTGACCCTGCTCTGGCAGGGGGTTGGACTAGATGATCTCCGAAGGTCCCTTCCAACCCCCACCATTACGTGATTCTGTGATTCTGTGATCAGGTTTTCACCTTTTTGAAACAGTTCTGTTTAGTGAAAGAACTACCATCATGCAGATGCATTGATAAATATCGAAAGGAATATAGACATAGGATATTCCACCAAAAGATGTGTTGCTTATGAAATTAATAGCATTTTATACATGCTAATCTCCAGAAATCCTAATGGAAATAATGAAAATGTATTTCTAGATCCCTGAAAAATATAATCTCAAAAATTCAAATATACTAACTCCAAATCTTGTTTTGCTTGGTTCTCTATAAAATATTCATCATCTTCATTATCTGAATTCTCACTTTTAGCCAACACAAGCTAGCAAGTAATACTTTGCCAGTTACTAATATGTCTTTGAAGCATGCATAATAAGAGGGATAATGGCAAAATATGAGACATTAACCTGCGAGAGGTCTGAAGATGACTCGCTATTTGAACCTTAGATGTTAAAGTAACAAAAAAGCTACAGAACACGTGGGATCAGCTTCTGCAAAAATGTTGAGAAATTGAAAAAAATAAAACAAAATAAAAAAAAAAAAAAACAAACAAACAAACAAAAAAAAACCCCTTCATACGCTTTGTAAAACATAGTGAGTATTTCTGGTGAAAACATAAAGCATGCTAGAGAATATTCTGTGATATCCAAGCATAACAAATTTTAAATGGTGGTAGTCTAATGGTGTCATGGCCTAACAAAGTCTAAAAATACACACATTGAAAGCATTTTACGGGGGGTAAACCTGACATAATCTACAGATGGCTTTTTCACATCCAGAAAAGAGAAACATCTCTCACTCACAGTCCCTTAAAAGATAAGTTAGTGCATACAAACCTTTTGTATTTATTAGTATTCATTCATGGTTCAAGATTTCTGTTTTGGACAATCTGCTTTGCATCTCTGCTTTTATCTAAACAGCAGCTGAGGAAATACAGCTTTTAATTTGCAAAAACCTAAAACTTAAACCTTGTTGCAGCATAAAGTTTAAATTAATTTAAAGATCACCAATTTTTCACACGTCATGGATCACAGCAATATGCTTTCTATTTTTTATCAATATAAATACTCAATACCATGATGCTCACATGAAAGCATGGTCAAATTTGAAGAAATGCTTGAAGACATTGTTTGCAAGATGAGGTGGTCTGTATTTCTGTCTAAGTTTAGTCTGCCAACAGCTGAGCAAAGTGGGACTGAAAACGGCTTGGGGAAGTTCTTCCTCCTTGATGGGAAAGAGTTTGTCATTGCACAGACCAAAGTGCCATATAGCCCTTAGATACACTTGTTGGGATCTGATCATATAAGAATTTGCTTGCAATATTCTGTCACATTACTAGGGGAAATAATTAAAAGAAAAAAGGAAGTAAGTTTTGGAGGGGAGTGGTAAGAGAGACACCTTGACTCTCCATACTCCAGAATAAAAACCAGCTTCCTACTATTATCAACAATTAGTCATCTAAGCTCTGGCTCTGATTAGATGAAATACGATATTTTTTTTATTCACAAAAGGCTTGATAAAAGTGCAAAGCATGACAACAATAACCTTTGCTCAAGTCCATTGCAAGACATTTATTCCTGTAATGACAAAATCTTCTATGGTTCCAAACCATTCCGTAGATACAATACTGAATACTGAATGGCTCTCAGTTTTAAAGGAGCCACTTTATTTCATATCTTTAAAAAAATTGTATTTTCTTAATAAGAATCCCATTTTATTTATAATATCCTGTTGCTTCTAAAACTGGCTATTTCATTGAAAAGAGATTTCCAATATCACTTTTTAGTGAAAATAATAAAATATGTTATTGTATTTATGTGCATCAGTCACCAGCTTCTAGGCAATACAGAAATTAACAAATGTGAGAACTTTTGACAAAAGAGCCCTCTAACATGTTCAGCAGGATGCTGTTACTTAGAGGAGATGTCAAAATATTGTATGTGTGCCTACATAACATTTTTGTGCCATGAAAACTGCCTGATTGTATTTCTTGTCACTACTGAAAAGACAGCTTAGTACTTCTTATCCTTGCATATATAGTCTAGCCATCAAAATGGTGATTTTTTTATGAACTGAAAAATATCTAAAAATAATTTGTGCCTACTAATATGTGCAGCATTTCTGGGGGGAGCGGGGAATATTTTTAATCCATATTTTATCCAAAACTGCACTAACATAAATGAATTTTGGTTAAAAATATATTGACTTATATTAATTTTATAATAAAACTCTTAGAATTGCTTATCAACTAACTTGAACAGCTAAATCCTTTTCTTTGCATTGCAATGAGTCTGGGAGTGACAACTTCAAAATTTATTCAATTTGTATGAATATGTGGTTCTATGTGCTGAAAGCATCCTTTTTTGTGCTTTTAGAAACATGTTGGTCAGTGGAATCTATTCCACTAGGTAGCACTACGTTTGTAAACAACCCAGGTCCTCAAGGCTTTCCCATACGGTTGGATGTGCAGTATAAATACTGGTATGGGTAGAGGTATGTGTGAGCATGAGCATTTACAAATATATTCTTCCTGTTCTTACAATGTAAGGAAAATCTATAACCTGAATGTGCTCTTGAAAATGGTTAGAGGATGGAAAATACCCTCATCAGCTGGGAACATGTCTATGAATCGACTACAAACTGTACATCTCAGGCTTTGTAATGAGTGTATTGTTTAGCCTTAAGATAGCATATTGCTGAGAGCTACTAGTTTTTTTGGTGCAACAAGAAATATTTCTGTAAATTACTAATGGATTGGTAACACCACCACTGTTTAAAGGCAAGGCATTTGGCTTTAAAAGTAGTTGCACTTTTTTTTTTACAAATGCTTTTAGAAAGAAATCATTAGTTGCAATTTCTGAAATATAATTTGCTTTGAGCTGTACATTTTCTGCATTATTAATGTATATATATGTAATATCAGTCCCTTTCAGTTTATTGCTCACCAATTTTGATGTTGACAGAAGTCCTTTTCTCTACTGAAATTGTATTTTTCCAGTGATAGATTTCACTAGCAGTGATATTACAACCACAGAATGATACGAATAATTTTAAGATGTGATGAAACGATTTTCTTATCTTGCTTAATGACAAAGTTGCCTATGCAGTGTGCCAAATTACCATTAAGGGATATTTTAAATCACTTCAATAAATCTTAAAATTATTTTCAGATATCACTTAATGCCTTCCAGTTGACATAACAAATGAACCATTTCAGATTTCATTGAAAGCTCTTTAGTATATGTCACCAGCCTATTTTGGAATAGTTTCAAAATGTGACAAATTGCAGTAAATCATTCTGAGACAGACCAGCACCATTTCTACAACTATAAAGTATTATAAGATGCTTTGTAAATCATTGTAGATTGCATATCAACTTGTGTTTTTGTCACATAACAGAAGCAACAGAAATAAAAATCTGTCTTAGTGAAACATTCCCTTTTCCATTACATCATTTTGTTTAACAGTTTCTTGTGTTGACATATTATGAGTCTGTAATGAGGAGAAGAGTTAGTTTCTAAATTAATTTGTCACAAATTTATATTGAATGACGTGAGACCAGAGTCCTCATGGAAGAACTGACCACGTTATTGTTGCCTACAGAACAATGTTGGCAGTCTTCAGACATAGGATGCCTATGGCCAAAAAGTGGAAAATATTTTTCTGAATTACATAGCTAGTGAAAGCCTGTTTAAAAGCATGTATAATCATTAAATGCAATATAAATAATTGCTGTAATTTATATTTTTTCCATCTGGACAACGTATGCAATACAGACTGAGAAATCTTCTTAGCACCTTGAAAAAATTTTAACCTAGATAACATCATTTAACAGCTTTCCACTGGATTCTGAGTATGATTTGCCACCATTCAATGCACAAGATACAGAGATTAAG
>VXBH01002424.1:66496-77167 GCA_013400035.1 Rynchops niger | reverse complement strand
GATTAAGTGCAAAGATGCAATAAAAATATAAGGAAGTGCAATCTTATCATATATAGTATGCCTGAAAAAAAAAAAAAAACAAAACAAAACAATAAAGTACAATAAATAATAATCCTAGGATTACCACTCAAATTATGATACATGACATTCAGTAACAATACCCACTTTAAAAAAAAGAATGTTTTCTGTGTCTGTTTTTATTTTGTCATCTGCCCACAATTTAATATCCATGTTTGTCTTTTCTTGAACTAAAAGTCTGATTCAAAGGTCAAAACTGACCGAATTTTATGCATGTGACTTCACTGATGACAATTTTCCTAAAGAAACAACTATGAANACAAACAAAAAACTTTATGGCTATATCAGGATACAAGTACTGCTTCTTCCAGACTCCAAAGAATCTCTTCAGGTAGAGAAACATTCATATTGAAAGACATTAGCAGAGAAGTAATATTAGAACATAGACAATACAAATAAATGAACATATGCATATAACCACTTCCTGGACAGAGAAGCCTGAGGGGACAACAATACTGCAATTCACATTCAATACTAAAATAACCAGAGAAGTGAAATGGCAGGTACAATGTGTGTGCCAGACAAGCTTTCTTGCACATCTCTAACAGCGTATTTCATTTCTGAGCTTTGAACCCTTGCTTTTCCAGTCCTAAGATTCTCATAAACACAGATTATCAGTCATGTAGAAATATATTCTGATTTTGTGATACAGACAGATGTTTACTGAAGATTAAATTAAGAAAGAAACTCATTGCATATGTGACCTAGTACAAACGTCAACAGAAATTGCTAGTGGGGAAAGGCTGGAGCACTGAACCACCATGACACCTAGCTTCTTAAATTTATTTTCTTTTTTGTTTCAACTGTGTTTTCTCTTCTGCTGCTCTCTATTAGCAAAAGCAGGGAAGTCATGTCTGCCAGTGTTTTTGACAGGACATATCAGATGTAATACTGAGAACACAAAAGGAAAAAGGCTCAACATATTTGTTCTATGTCTAGGAGAGCCACTCTTGCCTCTTAGAGAGAATAGAGGCCTTAGAGGTTGTTCTGTCATCATAGACACCTTGCTAGCCTGTATGAATGGAACATTTTCTGACATATGTGACTCAGGAAAAGAGGAATATGTCTTGAATTCATCTTCTATCAAAATTGTTTCATTAGGCTTTAGGAAGACTAATATGTTTGCTCCCGCTTCTCACATGATTCATCATGTTCTTTCTTACAGAAATAGTTTGTACTGTGAAAAACTAGTACCAGAGAAAGGTAGCCATCAGACTAACAGTTGCTTTTAAATATCTTCTGGTAGTGTACTTGTGAGGGAGCAGAGAAGGCAGAGGCAAATGATCTTGCATCAAAAGTTCCATCAAATTTGGGTGAAAAAGTAGACAAGTGGAAGTGCAGTAAGGAAAGCACTTTATTTCAATGAGTTGTTAATAGTGAAAAATCTGTGATATCAGGTTCGTTTCAATAAACATTGGTTTCAGCATAGACCACGTACATACATGTTACTTTAATCCATTAGTCATATCTGATGTGTGTTTTTTGCTTACAATGATTAGTGTATCAGTTGTCTCTGGAAATCGCTTCTCCAGTCATTTTGTCCATACTATCTTTGTAGTGATTTCTTCTATGGTATCCTTTTGTTTTTCTGTAGTTAGGTACCCTCAGGTATTAGCCATTTGATTTAAAAAATATATATATAAACAATTTCATCCCTCTTTTATAAAGCCAAATCATCTGACTTCTTCAAATCAGTCCCAGTTTGTCAGCTTTTTCTCCTGTCTCAGAGATACATATGTTATGTAGACGTTCTGTGGGAAATGGGGCTTTTTGCCAGGATTCCCTATTTAATCATAACTGAATTCACAAAGTATTCCATTCATTCCACAGGCCAGCCAAAGAGCAAGTAATATAATATTACAGTGACCATAGACTGAAATAGAATAATTTGACAATTATTGGAAGAAAAGGAAAGTGAAGATTTGTTTTCAAGGTTAGCTTTGTTTAAAATCTTAAATTATTTTTGTGCAGAACAAAACCAGACACTGTTAAGATTCATAAATAGTATTAGTAGTTTGGAATGAGTTGTGAATTTGAGTCAGGATAGAAAACAGATATAAGTGACAGATTAGCAAAGTGGACAAAAAAGCAACAAAATGAAATTGCATCCTGAGAAAATTAATTGTCTAAAGTTACTCCCATTCTGCGTAGAAAATATTGGGAAATCATGAACGCTGAGGGAAAACCCAGAGCATATTGTAAAAAATACTGTGGAAAGCATGGCAGGTCTAATTGTCAGAAATACACTTCCTATAATTTTTATTTAAGGAGGAGGATAATTGTTCAACATGAACTACCGAGGTTTTACATAGTTTGTGCTATAGGTAATATTCCTATTAATATAGGCTGCCAGTTTTGTGGATTTTGGCTAAGCGCATACCATTCATTGAGAAACTTAAAATGAAATGTAGTCTTTGCCCACTGGTATACTTGCTTAGCTCAGAAAAGTTTGTACAACCTGCAGAACATTATTGTGGGAGAAGTTAAATCTCCGTTGCTCCTTTGATTCATTTTAATAGACTATTTTTTCTTTAGAGTCCATAAAGTACATGGGAAGTTCCAAAAGGTATCAGGATTTATGGCTTAAGACTATTACTTATGCCATATTAATTTTAAGAGGACAGGATAGATTAAACCAAATTGAATTAGTTAGGCACAACAGGCAATACCTCCCATTTTAAGATCTTAGTCTTCATTGTTTTGTTAACTCTAACATACTAACTGTCCAAAATATTTCATTATTCTCTTCTGCTTCACATCAAATTAAAAGCAAAGTACTTTTAAACAAACAAACAAGAATTATACCTCTTCTTAAGACAAGTCTAAGAGAAAAAGTTGAATTTCTCAATGTGTTTAAAATGTTTAAAAAACACAACAATTTGAGAATTTTTGGCACCTCTGAGGTTTGAAGTAGAAATCTGATATGTGTCAGGATGATATGAAGGACTCATAGCTGATTTTTCTATTTCTGTTTTGCCAACCTCCTCCAGATTCTGAAAATCTTCATTTTCCACTTGTTTTATAGAACCAAAGACATTTGATAATAAAATTTTTGTGTGCCTTATCTGAATTGAGTATGCAAATGAATTGAGTTGACAAAACTCCAACATCCAAAGTGCACACATGCTTCTGGGCTTGGTTCAGTCTCAGAGAATTACCAGTGTTTTGATGAGTGTTTTTTTTCTGTTTTTCCCTCAGCATTGGGAGATCCAGAGTAATTTGTGTTGATCTGGGAGTCTGAACATAGTTAACCAATAGTTAATGTCCTGACATGTCTTCAGTCCTGACTCTACAATGTTTCCTCATAATCCTTAACTCATATCCTTGCAATTGTTGACTGCAACTGTTTGGATGTGACCATCCAGCCCGTTCCTTATCTATCTAACAGTCCATCCATCAAACCCGTATCTCTCCAAATTAACAGCAAGAAACTTGTGGGGGACCAAATCAAAAGCCTTGCAGAACTCAAAGTAGATGACATCAGTTGCTCTTCCCTTGTTCACTGATGCACTCACTCCATCAGAGAAGACCACTAGACTAATCAGTCACGATTTGCCCTTGGTAAAGCCATGTTGGCTGTCTTTAATCACCTTCCTGTCTTTCATATGCCTTGACATAGGTTCCAGGAGGATCTGTTCCATTACCTTACCAGGCCCTGAGCTAGGGCTAGCTGGTTGGTAATTTCTAGGGTCCTCCTTTTTGCCCTTTTTAGAAATGGGTGCAATATTAATTTTTGACCAGTCACTGGGGACTTCAACCAACAGCCTTGACTTTTGACAGTGGTTTAGCAACTATGTCTGCCGGTTCCCTCAGGACCGTGGGATGCATCTTGTTGGGTCTCATGGACTTGTGTATGTCCAGGTTCCTCAGGTGGTCTTGAATGTGACCTCTTAGGATGGGACGGATTTAATTTTCCTAGTCCCTATCATGAGATACAGGGTCTTGAGAGATGTGGGAAGAGAGATTACCAATGAAAACTGAGACAAAAGCCCTGATGAGCACCTCAGCCTAGTCCATGTTGGTTCTCAGTAGTTATGCCTTATTTGTAGGCGTGGTAAATTTTCTTTAATCTTCCTTTTCTGATTAACAAACCTCTTGAAACCATTGTTATTATTCTTCACATCCCTTGCACGATTCAGCTCCAACTGTGCCTTAGCTTTCCTGTTCCCATCCCAACACATCTGAGCAGCATCCCCCTACATGTCCCTGGTTTCAGTGTCTGTGCATTTCTTTCTTATGTTCCAGTTTGACCAGGAGGACTTTACTTAGCCGTGCTGGTCTCCTGCCTCCCTTGCCTGACTTCTTACATGTGGGAATTGTACTCTGAGAAAAATGTCCTTAAAGAGCTGCCAGCTCTGTGCTGCTCCTTTATCCCTGAGCACTTTCATGGGGTCCCATGCTCTAATTCCCTAAACAATTGAAAGTTCACTCTTCTAAAGTTCAAGGTCTTTACTCTTCACCTGCCCCATATCGTTCAAGATTGTGAATTCCACCAGGGCATGATCACTGCAGGCTGGTCTGCTGCCAATCTCGTCAATTCTAATTATTCCATCCATATTGATACACTTCTCCTCCACTTGGGCTATTTGTCACCTGGATTAAGAAATTATCTTCAAGGCACTCCAAGAATCTTCTGGACTCCTTACAGCTTGCTATGCCACTTTTCCAGCAGATGTCAGGGTGGTTGAAGTCCTCCAGCAGGATTGGAGCCTGCAAGCATGATGCTTCCTGTAGCTTAATTAAGAATACTTAGACAACAGGCTCCTCTTGATCAGTCAGTCTGTAGTAAACACCGACCATGAGGTTTCTTGTTGGCTTGGCCCTTAATTTTTACCCACAAGTTCTCAACTTGTTCATTACTGTTTTTCAAAGACAGCTTTCTGCAGTAAATCCATTCTTTTTCATAGAGGGCAACCCCCCTTACTTTTCATGCCTTGCTTGTCCCTTCTGAACGACTTATAGCCATTCATTGCAGTGTGCCAGTCATATGATTCACCCCACTGAAAAGTGACAGTGTTTTGATCATAGCTTTCTAGCTGCACAGTGGCTTCCAAATCCTGCACGTTACCCATGCTACATGCATTGGTGTAGAGGCACTTCTATCAACCATGTCACCTTAGGGAGCAACCCCTAAATCCGTTGAGGCATTTCACAGGTTGAACCCTGTTGGTTCCTAATATATCAGCAGCTCCTGCCTCTTTGTTACTGAAAACTCCACCCCCTTCCCTCACTAAATCTAGTTTAAAGCTCTCCTTTTAAGTCCAGCAAACTTGTTGGTGAAGACACTCTGGTTCCACTTGGTCAGGTGAATCGCATCATCTCCCAACAGACTCAGCTTCTCAAAGGTAAATCCATGATCACAGAAGACAAAACCTTAAGTAAGGCACCAGCCATGCAGCCAGGCATTCACATACTTAATTTGTCTCCTCTTTCTTGAAATTTGTTCTCTGGACTGGGGGGATAAAGGAGAACACACTTAGCTCCTGATCCTTTTAGCATTGCTCCAAGGGACATACAGGCTTTTTTTTTCACAGTCTTTTTTTTTTCACAGTTATAAGTTGTTTCTTCACAGTACCATTATGCCCTATATTGAATAATAGGAGCAGATGACAATCTACACGGTTCACGAGGCTTGATAGCCTGTCAGTGACATCACGAATGTAAGTGCCTGGCAGGCAGAAATTTCTCTAGAGAAATTGTCTGGATGGCAAATGGGTGCTTCAGTGCCTCTCAGTAAGGAATCTCCAATTACTAACACTATTTGTGCTTGTCTAGTGGCACTGATTCTAATGCAGGTGGTGGTTGGATTAACTTTGCATTGTCCACTTTTCCTGGGTCTTGTTGGTTATTCATGTGGTCTATATTCTCCAAACCCAGTGTTCTATCTTATGTAAGGGCACTTTAGGGGAAGGGGGAAGGTTCTTCCTGGGGCACAAGGGAAGAAGAAAGAAAAGGGGCCAGTCTCCTTCATCTTATGGGTTACTTGAGTCAGTCAGCTCCAGGTTAAATTCATCCTTGCCTTCCCCTTGCACAGCCTTAAGACAGGGCTGTTTCTAAGATTGGGACAGTGCACAATACCATGTATTGATCTCCTGCTCACATAATAAATGGATGGAAAATGTTTTGGCATCTCATATGTAATTTTCTGACTGTAGCTATTACAATAAAAAAGCTACTTTTCCGTATTTTTTCTCATTACAATGTTATTTTAATCAAATATTAAAAATGAATCTGAAAGGCAAAGCACTTGCAACAGTGGTGCCATTGTCTCTTTCTGCAATATGAGCATTGACTTCTTGCCACAGTCAATTACTTACAATACAACACTAGATGAAGTAGTGAAAGCTGAAAATATGCCTCCAGGCATCAAAACACCAGGGGATTAATACTAATCTTTCATTTACATGCAAGAAAGGAAATGTTATGTTGTTCAACTTCACAGAGGAGCAGAGAAGGAGGGAGAAATAAATATATTTTCCTTGCATATATTAAGAAAAAGAAAGAAGATATTTTTTCAGACCTGAAAATATTACCCACAGCAATTAGCATTCATGCCAAAAAATATTTTTGCATCAAACTCAGGTCTCAGGTTAAATACTAGGGGCCTTATAATGTATTTTTCTGAGGAGAAACACCCACACACACCACCACTGTACTCTTTCTGTTTGTGTAGTACTATATCCTTTGTCTTCCTTCCCAGGTTTTGTAAAACACACTGTAATGTCATCAGTCACAATATATCCCTTTTAATCTCTCATGTAACGGAAGAAATGTGAGCAAGATAAGATGAATGTTTTGTTTTAGGGGGTTTTAAATAGGTTAAAACACAGAAAAGCTCTTTTGTCCCATGCATAAAAACTCTTCACTAGCTTATTCCTGAAGGGACTGGAAAGCATACTGCCTGGTTTTTTTTTTAGCTAATGCTCTTTACTCTAGCAAAGGCTTTTTCTGATAGACAGTGAGATTATGGTCTCTAATACAATATTACAACAATTCTGAGTTTTCATTTTAGCCACTAGATCCAGAAAATGCATAGCTAATCATACTTTTCTGCCTTTAATAGTATGTGGGTTTGTGGGTTTATTCTGCCCAAAGACCACCAACAGACAATGAGAATGTAATGTTCCCTTTCTTTGGAAAACAGTAATAAGTTAAACACAGGATGTCAATCTTAATTTCTGGTTTTATTTTATTGTGTACCAGTTAGACCAAAATAATACAAATTACTCACAAGGAATAAACACAATTACTATAATATCAGTTATGAGACAGATCTAGTTCGTTAGTATGAGGCTTTCAAAGGCCTCTTTGCCTCAAACGGATGCTGTCAAGCATTTTCTGAAGTTTTTAATTCTTTTTTATTCAGTGTTGCTTATGCTACACTTACAAAAGCTTGAAGAAAAGTAGCTCCCACCTCATCCAAGCCTGCCGGTTTTGCACTTTTCTATTTGGCAAGCATTGATCTTTGCCTTTTTGAATAGTCTTAAAATTGACACTGCTGTTTTATTTGACAACAATGCACATTTCTATTTCCTGGTGCACAGAAAGCCTTATTATACAAAAACATCTCTGATCAACAGCTTGACAGATAGTTACAGAATGGACTACATGAACAAAAACATGTCTTTTGTTTATTTGTCAACTGCATCTCAGAAAAGCCAAAAAAGGGAGCACACCACATTGTTTTTGTGGTCCCATAAAAACCTATTAACTTTTCCAAATGTTTTGATCTTGAATTATTTTTAAAATACTATAGCTAGAAAAGTAGTTGAGAGAAATAGCTTCTTGTGCTAAATGCAATTAGTTTGCCACAGATCTGACTTTAGTTCTGAAAATAACCACAAATATTTGCGGACTTTTAAATAAACATGTTTATTATCGTAGCCTACACACACATAAAGACAAAATATTTAGTAGGCATCTGTAAAATTGATCCTTCAGTCAGAAAACTAACAAATGCTTTGCTACTTGAATATTTTTTCTAATAGTATGCTAAGGTGAAAATAAATATCTAGGGATGGTGGCAACAATCCTGATTTTAAAGTATTATCTTTCTCCCTCAGGGAGAAAAAAAAAAAAGTGGAATTTAAATTCTGCAGTACAAGAAGCAGTAATCTTACATTTGGTTAAGTACAAAGAAAAAGCACTGAGGCATTCAAAATCAAACATTTCAGTAATTAAACCAGAGAATCAAGCTTCTCTTTCCTTTCTGATATTGTTTGGTTTTTATTAATACAGGGAGGATTTAACACATCATGAAGATTAACTTTAGATGAGAAACTGATGAAAAATCAATAGATTTTTAAGGTTTAAAAATATCTTACAGTCAGTTTACAATAAAACCTCAAACAGATTTTTAACAGTATATAATGGAAAAGTTTATTCTTCAACTAAGATGGGATTTTCAAAATTATCTAAATCAGTTAGGTCACAAAAGGCCAATTTCTTTATAAAATTATTTTCTTATTTTCACAGCCATTTGACATACACTTTCAGTAGAAAGGTCATCCTTTATTCCTGCCACAAATTCTGCAAAGATATATGATACCTCAAAGCTTAAACATTTTATTTTTAAAGATCTATGTACACAATTTCCAGTTATACAAATGNAGTATTTTGTTACTTTTTTTTTTTTTTTAAAGATGCTAGACTCTAGAAGCCCCCCAAATTCACTGTAGATTTAATATATTAATTTTAGAATATGTTACAGTAGTTTTCTGTTTTTCAGGTCTTTTTTCATCTTACTGTTACACTGTATGATAGATAAATATTTTAGCAATCTTTCCAAAGTAAATTTTTTGTGTTGCCTTGAATTCTTTCACTTCTGTACAAAAGCAGGTGCACAAATTATAGAGAAAAATACAGTAAAATGACTTGCTTTGCATGCATGCAAAAGAAACCTAATGTAGACACTTTTTTGAGAGTTATTAAATGTGACAACAGGAAAAAAAGCCAAATGGCTAACAATGTAACTCATAAATGGAAGAACAGGATGCAGAAACTTTTAGCCCATGTTCCACATAATAAGAACAATCATTAGTATTCTGACTACTGCCCTAAATCTGTTCACTGTCATCAGTCACTGATTATTTTGAAAGAGATCGTCCTGTGAAGTCAAGGGGGAAAGGCTTCTTAAAAAGATGTTCCAGCCCTGTGGTTTTCTTCATGACTGAAAGAACTCACAAGTGAACAGACTGAATAATGGTAACTCTGATTTCATTTTCAATGTTTGCTTTCTGCTTTGATATTATATTAAATATTTTGGAAGTTTTTGATAAAAGAAAAGGGCTTTGTGGGGGTACTCTGCACTTTCTCTTGCCTGATGGTATTTGATATATGACAGCTACATCAATTTCCTTTTCTGCCATTTGTCCTAGGGAACACTTTTTTGCCAGACCACTTCCACCTGGATGGCCATTACCTGAATTATCTGCCCTATCAGTAGACTGAACTTTTATGACAGGATCCTGAGAAGGCCAAATAATACTTGTAGTAGTTATCAGATCACACATAAAATATAGCCAGTAGTTTTCATTCTGTGAGGGTGTGTTCACATCCATACCCAGGTGTTTTCCTAGTTGTACAGCTCCTTTGAGATTAACGGTCTCTTTTCTATCTTTGATTTCGTTATGTAGTGCTAGGACTTGTTCTCATGGCATTAAGAAAATGTTTCACTTCAGTATTTAGACAAATGAACACAAAAGCTTAGGATTGTAAGTGAAAGCTTAAGTACTTTAATTTGTTCCTGGAGTTCATGAGGTTCTTGATGGGTCCATTCTCTGTCTAATGAAAAATGCTGCTAGGAGCAGATGCTAAGAAGCAGAAAGTTATTACGAAATATAGCAATACCTTTTTGCAGCCTTCTTTGTCTTTCTCTTTTCTACCCTGCTAAGCTAGTATGTTCCCATCTAAGATCAAGTTCTAAGCTCAGTCACAGGCAAATCAAGTCATGAGCCATGTAGAAACCTCTTTGACAAGGCAAGGTCAGTGACATCAACTCCTACAAAATATAGCACATTTGTTAAAATACGACTAATTAAGAAGGGTGATTGCAAGGTCAGATTTAAACACAGAGAATAAATTCGTAGCCAGAAATAGAGCATCTGCTGTGATATATCAGACCCATAACGAGAGCTGTATTCTTACCACCTCCATTCATCACTAGCAGGAATTGAGGAACTGCAGCATTTTATCTTTCTTTAGTCTTCTGACACAAGCAAAGCTTACTCTAGTCTAATGTCACATGCTAAAAGTCCCAGATTGTAATTCTGTAGCCACTCTGAACCTTCATCAAAGGAAGTTCTGGAAATTTCATGATGAAATATTCTGGACCTCCCTCTTGGCCCACAAGGTCAACAGAGACCTACATTCCTGATTGTCTCTTCTTCCTATGGAAAGGGCAAAAATCACACAAGCTTACAACCACAGGAATAGGTAATCTTTTATTTTCTAATAAAATTGTGACTAGTATGGGGTGATTAATGAATTTGTCATCCTCTGCAGAAGACATGGGGCAACTGAAAAGAATTTTAAAAATAGGTGCAAATCTGTATGGTGTAAAAGTATCACTTTTGCACAGAGAAGGAGAAATAA
>VXBH01002424.1:32809-58949 GCA_013400035.1 Rynchops niger | reverse complement strand
ACCTGCTCTGGGTGACCCTGCTCTGGCAGAGGGTTGGACTAGATGATCTCCAGAGGTCCCTTCCAATTCTATGATTTAATGATACTTTGCAAAATGCATTCACATAGGGTCTGCATAAGATTTAATAGTCTACATGGCTTATTAACTCACATGTCCAGCTGAGGCACATTTAAGATTTTAAACAAATAATGATAACTCTTTCTTAGTCTATTTTCCTGCTAATAGGAAATTTTTCTGACGTACTGTCGAAAGTACTGTTCTGAAGTACTGCCTACTATACACAAAACTGAACCCCAACCTTTAGAAAATGCACTTTATTTACCTAGTGAGCAACAGTTAATATCTTTATCTTTCTTGTGGGAAATATGTCATTGGGGCATTGTTTAAAAGCCCTCAACAGTAAGCATGTTAGAGATATGGCTCTGTATACATCTATTTAAAATATGTTTCCACGGCAGTTCTAGTCAGGAAAATAGTTACTGATTTCAGATTTAAAGTGAACAAGGTGTAGTGGTTAAGGAACACACTCCAGCTCATGAACCTTTTGCACTTCCTGTATCTGCAGAAAAGAGATGTCAAACAGACAAATACACTATATTTATATCCCGGGGCACTCATTCCACTTACAAGAAATAAGTACTAGATTAATAGTCTATATGAAAGCTTATGTAATGCTGCCTTTTAACCTTACAAATTCCAAAGTTAGAGGCTTCATATTTTCATAGTTTACTGATATAGAGGAATTCTGATTTTGCTACGAAAAAAAATAAAATCACACTTCGTGTTTTTAATCTACAAAAATATAGGACATCAACATAACAAGGAGCAGATCTTGGTTGTAGTTGTTATCAAAACTTCTCTTGGGAACAAAATAGCTAGAATGAGGAAATGGAAGGAAATGAAGGTGAAAATGTAGTTTTTATGGATCCTGATGTTATAAGTGGTCGTCTTTTAAGGACTCCAAGTACAGGCACATCCTTTAAGACACTGGTATCTTAAAGGTATCCAATACAACCCAAACATGTAGAAAACAGTAGAAAACTATAGCTGGCATATGCGAAGTTTAGTAGTCCAGAAGAGATAGCTGTAAGTTCTACTCACTAGTTGACATGGTCTAGTTCTTAACTCAGACAAGTGTAAAAGTCTGTAACTCCACACATCACAAAGAGATTAACCTTGTCATAGCTATAATCAAAAAACAGTACTAACTAAAGTTATCATGTCATTTCCATTTTATTTTTTATTTCACAGTTTTGTGTTAATTTCTACAAAAAAGAAAAGCATATATGATAGACAATCCTTACAAACCAAGTGTGTTATGGCTATGACACTCTATTTGGCCCTTTTTATAGTACTTGTTAGAAGGCTAGATGGTTAGCTGTTAGTTGATCATTGCCTCCTGCAGATGAAAAAGTCCACCTCAGCTGGACAGTGAAGAGAAAATACAATGAAAATATCATGAGTCGAGATAAGGACAGGGAGATCACTCAGCAGTTACTGTCATGGTCAAAACAGATTCGACTTGGGGAAATTAGTTTAATTTATTACAATTCAAATCAGAATAGGGTAGTGAGAAATAAAAACTAAATCTTAAAACACCTTCCCTCCACACTTCTCTTCTTCCTGGGCTCAACTTCGCTGCCAGTTTTCTCTGCCTCCTCCCCCTGAGCAGGGGGTTGTGGTCAGTTCATCACACGTTGTCTCTACCTCTCCTTCTTTCTCACACTCTCCCCCTGCTCCAGCATGGAGTTCCTCCTACAGGAGACAGGTCTCTATTAACTTCTCCAATGCAAGTCCTTCCCACAGGCTGCAGATCTTCACAAACTGCTCCAGCATAGGTCTTTTCCATGGGGTGCAGTCCTTCAGGAAAAGAGTTCTCCAGTGAGGGTCCCCAACTGGGCCACAAGTCCTGCCAGTAAACCTGGCCCAGTGTGGGCTTCTCTCTCCACGGGTTCACAAGTCCTGCTTGGACCCTGCTCCAGCGCTGGGGTCACAGCATCCTTTGGACATCCACCTGCTCCAATCTGGGGTCCTTCACAGCCTGCAGGTGGATCTCTGCTCCACTATTAACCTCCATGGGCTGCGAGGGGACAACATGTCTCACCACGGTCTTCACCATGGGCTGCAGGGGAATCTGGTCCAGCTCCTGGAGCAGCTCCTCCCCTTCCTTCTTCACTGACCCTGGTGTCTGCAGAGTTGTTTCTCTAACATGTTCTCATTCCTCTCTCCCACTGCTGCTGCTGTTGCTGTTGCACAGCAGCTTTTTTCACCTTCTAAAATACGTTATCACAGAGGCTCTACCACTATCTCTGATGGGCTCAGTCTTGGCCAGCTGTGGGTCTCTCTTGGAGCCGGCTGGTGTTGGCTCTATCAGACATAGGGAATGCTTCTCTCATTTTCTCATAGAAGCCACCCTTGTAGCACTCCCACTACCAAAACCTTGCCACACAAACCCAATCCATTATGTTTAAGAGATACAGAGTACATGAGCAATATAATCTGATTTTGCATAGAAATCTTCTACATCTCTAAGTGAACACTCAAACTTTTCTGCCACTGGTCTCCCAGTTTTTTTGTCTGAAATCATTATGTGTGACATGATTTAGTTGTGGCATATCACTTAAAAACGTACAGATATTAATATTCTGTCATTTTTATCTACAGTGTAACAAACTTAACTAGTGCACTTAATTTCACTGAATTTCAGTGTGGACTAAAATACTCCACACTTTGCAGATTTTTTCTGTTGTAAATATTCATTGTACTCTATGCCTCTGGAATTTAAACAAGATGATTTTCTGTACACCTTGCAGCACTATCCTGCAGACCTCTGCAATTAGTCATAGCACTTCCCAGTGTGAGTAAGTTTTGTTGATTTCAGCATGTCCCCTCATAAAAATAAATGCTTGCAAAATTGAGCCTTTCATTTGTATTTTCACTTCCTGTGTCTTGAATAGTAAAGACATGCTGCAGATAGTCTTGCTAGGTAACAGCAGCAACACATGTAATACCAGTCAGACTGCTTAAAGTCAGTAATGCAAGGAAAAGTAAGGGAAAAAAGAAGTTGTGTAGGAATATGATGTTAGCTGGAGGAAAGAAACTCATAAAAATCAGTGTAAGCAGCTCTCCAGCAGGTACAACATTAATCATATCTCATGCCAAATATGTAACATGTGACTAATACCAATGTTACCTTTGCAGGAAGGTAGTCAGGAGGAATCTGAATTTTACCTGCAGTTAGGGGCAACAAGAAACAGAGAACAGGTCAAATGGGGATGGGGGGACATGATGGAATTCAGAGCAAAAGAAGATGCAGGACTTAAGCTACAGGACTGTTATCTGTTTCAAGGATGCATCCTTATTCATATTTCATTCCACTAAAGGGGGAATAATATTCTTACATGTTTTGTTTTATTGTATCAATATATGTATTGTTCAAAAGCAAGGAGAAAAAGGCATGTGAACTTTCCACTCCTCCTTTCTCATAATCATTTCTGATATTAAAACATTACTGATATTTATAATAAAATAAGCAGATTGAAGTATGGAAAAGATAAGACAAAAAATACTGATTGCAATCTTATCATGACTTTTAATGCTAAAATTCAGCAGCGTACACAACTCAAGGGCAGGACATAGACCTCTTTGCAAAAGCGTTACAATATTACCTCGATGTTCTGCTTACTTGTCAGTACCAGAACAGTCCAAGCGTGGCAGTACCTAAATCTGGCATATTCATATTTGTATACATAGCACTTTTATTGTTTTACATTTAATATATGATATACCTTGGTTCATGAAATTATAGCAAAATATTTACATTCCCATACAAGAACATTAACAGCTAGGGTCCATTTAGTGCAGTTTAAACATAATCACACTGTTAACTATGTTAAGTATGGGTTTGGAGACAAGTATGAAAGTTCAGTATTAAAAAGAGTATTCTCCCAAGGCTTTGTTATCACTCAGGATAGAACATTTTGTAAATGTTACTAAGCCTCTTCCCTTACATAAGTGTACTGATTGCATATGTGTAGCTCTTTATCTCTTTTACAAATAAATCTCATGTACTGGAGGAGTTAGGAAATGAAAAAGACCATCTGGGCATCATTGACCCACTCTTTGCAAATCTGGCAGACAGTTGTACAGCATACAGTATGTTTTTTTCAATGTATATATACCACTAGCTTCATACCTCAGAAAACATACTCAGGAGACCTCCATAATTTTTTACATTAGAACTGTACTCCTGAATGAGCTGTTTTGTCCATGTATGAGTTTTTCACCTTTGTATTTGCAAAGCCTCACAAACAACCCTCAACAATAAAGATGTTTGGTGTTAGAGGCTTGAGACTGGAGACAGCTGAAAAACGAATACTTAATACTCTGTTTAATCAGTCATTTGTTTAGTTTATTAGTCATTAGTTTAAATGTATACCAGCTTCTCCATTTACTGGGTGACCAGAGAGAACTAGAAAAACAATTTTGCTATATTCACATCTCCCCTATCGTTTAACCAGATGCTTTGTTCCCTTGTTTAGAAGTATATTTAGACAAAATTACTGATACTAACTTCCTATTCAACACCATATGGAATTGCGACAGTGTTAAAAAAGAAGCTAAATTAAAGTATACTCTACTGGATTTGTTTACTTGGAGGAAATTTTAAAATAGTTCCAAACCCCCATCTGGAGTAATGTATCCAGTTCTGGGCTCCCCAGCTCAAGAAAGACAAGGAACTACTGGAGAGAGTCCAGCGGAAGGCTATGAAGATGCTCAAGGGATGGGAGCATCTCTCTTATGAGGAAAGGCTGAAAGATTTGGGTCTGTTTAGCCTGGAAAAGACTGAGAGAGGACCTTATCAAAGCTTATAGATATCTAAAGGGCGGGTGTCAAGAGCATGGGCCAACCTCTTTTCAGTGGTGTCTGGTGACAGGACAAGAGGTAATGGGCACAAACTGGAACACGGAAAATTCCGTCTTAACCCAAGGAAAAACTTCTTTACTTTGAGGGTGAGAGAGCACTGGAACAGGCTGCCCAGAGAGGTGGTGGAGTCTCCGTCTCTGGAGACATTCAAAACTGACCTGGACGCCATCCTGTGCAACCTGCTTTAGGTGAACCTGCTTTGGCAGGGGGGTTGGACTAGATGATCTCCAGAGGTCCCTTGCAACCCCCACCATTCTGTGATTATGAATATTCTTTTTTTTTTTTTCAATGAAAACAAAAGGGAACTCTGAAAACACACTAAATCATTTTAAAATAGTACAACTTGTGAAAAAAATGCATTATGCATAAAATGACTGTAAGAAATAAAACACAGTTGCTTCTAGACCAGCCATTATTTGCTTGTCCGTGGTTGTCACCATTGTTAGTTTGCTGTCAGAAATACATGCCAAGCAGACAGGCCATAAGACTCCAGGACAGATTTTCATTTATGACCCGAGTGTTTTAAACATTCTGCTTTTGGGAAGGAAATCAGTTCTGTCCATAACAGCAAGGAGAAAATGTCATTAACATGGATGGAAGCTGAGGCAAATGAATCTGGCTTCTGCACAGTGCAATGAGATATGGTGGGCCTCTGCTCAATACTAAATCCAGGAAGACTCTCAAGTTTGATAAATTCGTACTGATACTTGCCTTATTCCAGTCATGTCTGGTATAACTCTTTTTTTTTTTGCAGAAAAAGTTGTCTTAAATGCTGAAATATTGTGATAATATATTTGTACCAGAAGATAGAATAGAGTAATGCTAGGACTTTCTTGTCCCAGAGTGGGACAAAAAGCTTATCCTAGATTGTCAGTACTGCTGTTTTCAAGACAATTTTTACCAGAAGAACTGGTGTATTCTCTGCAAGGCGCAGTGAATTAGGTCTAAAGATTTATTGGAAATATGGCTCACTTACATATAATTAATTTATCGACTTTAAGAATCAGTTGTGAGGAAAAAGTGTGACTCAATGATTGGGACCACAATTGGTATGGACATATTAGCTCTGGACAGCATGGATTTCACTTCTCTGAGCTGACCTGAAAGGTTAAACTAGCAGTCCACTGAATATTTTCTGTGTATATCTGTTTCCTTCTATGTATTTGATCCTCTATCCCTTATTATTATGCAAAACATCTTATTTTGTGTGAAGGGAAATTCTGGGTTCGCCTAATGATATTCTTTTATGACCTGAGAGCCGCAAAAGCTATAACTGACATATTGACAAGAAAAAGAAATTCAATAACCTAATGAAATCTGACATAATTGTACTTTTACTTTACCACTAGAAATTATTAAGAACAATTTTGGTCACATTTTGTCTGTTGTAATCTAAAGGAACATTAAAGGAGAATGTTTTCACTTTGCTAGCAGAAGTTGTTCTTATACAGGATTCTTCTAAGAGGAGTAAAGCAGCATGAAACCAGCCAGAAGGAAGTTGTAAAATATTAGAAGAGAATGTTTTCTTCCACAGAGCTTTTTGTATTAGTAAATTCATTTGTTTTACAGTAATAAAACTTCAATAAATTACTTTTTCATCATATGCAAAATTAATAACATAAGAAGGTTAATACTCCTGGAACACAGGTTTCAGAGCAGTAATGCTTCAGCTGCTTTTCATTCTTATTTGAGAATAAATACTCAAAAACCACATCTTTGTGAGGAGCACCTGAGGAAAAATATTTTCTATAGTCATTGTCAAAATGCAACCCATCAGGATTGGAGATTCTGATAATCTTGCATTTTTCATAATTAAATTATAGTTGTCTTTTATAACTTCTGGGAAGCCTGGAAATCCTGGAGTTTGTTTCTGCATTGCTTTGCACATAGCACAGTTGCAGGCATCCTGTGTAGGAGAGGTAGAATACTGTCCTTCACCGTCATAGTGCTTGAATGTGTTCTGACTTGGCTTAAACTTTGGCAAGGAGACTCTCCTGCAACATGCAGAAAAATAAATTTTGGCCTTTTAGATGTTACTGTTACACAGTCAAAAATACACAAAAAATACAAGAAAAGTAAAAATATAGTCTGTCCCTCGTGCAAGACAAAAACACTCCTGAGTAGCACTATGAAGACAAAAGAGTAAACAGTGCTTTTAATGCAATATATTATTTAACAGAAGGCATGAATTGGAGAGAGATCTTCAGCTTCTTTATGCATATCTTGAACAACAGGTAAATTTACATGAGATATGATTCCATACTGGACACAAAGTTTAGACTTTCAGAATAGGCTTTGGTGGAAGGTGAGACGAAGGATACTGCATATTCTCTTGAGGATATTCATTCAGTGGGCGATTTTAAGTATAAATTCATACAGGAAAAGAAATGTTTTATTCCCATAGGTAGCTATCTCAATGGCAGAGGACTCACAAGAGATGGTGATTACACCGAAAAAAAGCAAGTAGATCATGCTTATCAGCCTAAGAGAGAAAATGAGCCCTGAAAAAGAACTCACCATTCCAGAACTGGAAATCTGTGGAAGAATGACACATGTCTGCTCCTCTGTGAGAGGTTTTAATGGTTGCTCTCATAAACACCCATGAAATGAAAGAGAGGAAATAAGTTTAGGACTGCCTTCTAAGGCCGTCTTGAGAAAATATGGCATATGGACATTCTGAGATCTGGCCACAAACCATACTCCCCTGAAAGATCTAGGCAGCATTTCAACATCTAGGGTAGCCCACTGAGCTGGCGCAGAGATCTGCACTGAAATTCTTAGATGGACCTTGCAGAATGCCTCCTTTTCAAAAATCTGTTCTCTGTTTCATTTGAAATACAACATGGTAATAAGCGGCTCACTCATTATTTCAGGGGAATTTAGCCAGGAAGTTTAATTAATCCAATTCCTTTAGGGAACAATAATGGAATGTTTCTTATCCCTTGAAACATAATATTCAATATATAGCCTATGAAAACTAATAAAATGAGCTAGCCAGCCTGGAATGACTTGTTTTTAAACTAGAAAGATACACAGTCCTTAAAAAGTTAAAGAATAAATATTATTTTTTAAAAGTAATGAAATGAAACAAAAAGCATGAAATGAAATGCATGAAATGAGACTGTACAGTAGTCTAAATCATCAACTATTTTCTAATTGAATGTGATGTGACATTTTCTCATTGGTGTATTTTTCTAAAAGCAATAAGGGTATAGTATTACAGAGCTTAGAGTACTACATGCTCCCAGCTCCTCCCAGGCATTTGCCTCTGTACACACAAAAAAATTGGAGCGTAGGCCGAATTTCTGTTCTGCTGGTGACAAGGAAAACTACTTTCTCCACTTGAGCTCCCTGTTTCTTTACTAACATCAATCCTAATGTTCTCTTTTGCTGCCACTGGTGTTATCTTCTGCCCTCCTTAGCAACTTTATTCTTTCTTTCCATACTGTGTCACGAATGTCTAGAACCTTCTCTTCAATTCCCCTTCCTGGATTTCATGGAACGTAACATAGTTAATCATACTTTTCCAGGCCTGTTTCTGTATAGCTGCTAACAAAAACATTCTGCTTTCAAGAATATCAATCGCCTTTAGTTATTTCTTCCTAAGATTTCTTCAAAGGGAAACACCTGAGACATCGTAGTACCTGGAAGATTGTTTTCTTTTCCATATTATTTCCAGGGGTCAGCAAGGGAAGGTACAACACTGCAAAGGAAGGTGAGATGAAAGGTGGGGTAGGCAGCAGAGATCCCTATGCCTGCCCAGGGCTAGCCCAGCAGGTCTCTGACAGTGGACAGGGTCATCAGGAGCCCAGCAACCACCAGGCACAGCCACAGTGATGAGGCAGGTCCAAGTCCCAGCTTGGATGTCAAGTACCCAGGACAGCATCAAGGTCCTGTCAATCATTATTGAGGGTCCTATTCAAACAGATTTTGCTCTGGATTTTGTTATTTCAGTACAATTTGCTAGGAACTGATTCTGCATTTTGAGGCAGGTGGAAAAAAAGATGAAGCAAGAAAATTTTCTTTAGTATGGGATTTGGATGGTGGAGCTGTCTCATGCTCTCTGGCTCACATCCAGTATATATATGTGTGTTAACTGAATGAAAATATTCTTTGTTTCAAAGACTTTTATTCAAAAATTAAAAAATGTATGTGTTGCCTTAGTTACAGGAGATACTTAAAGGGACATTAGAAAGCACACTCAAGAAGCTTCCAAAACAAATAAAACAGACACAAAATGGGGCTGGAGTGGAGAGGTTGAAGACATAGTTTGCTGGGGTCATTGAGATATTCAGTGTTCCGTGCGGTTTCACACATAGTAGTATTAGAGGCTACAGACAAATCTTTGGAGTGGGTTAACAAGACTTCTTGCTTTCATTCTGTCTACTCTAATTCATTCATTTTCTCCATTTCCTCACCTTTTATATCACTGGGGAAGTCCAAATTTAGTAATTGAATTTCCTTTCTCTATTTCTCATTTTTGTTATAGAAGGTGGTAACAAAATCATCTGAGCTGGAAACAGTTTTCGTCTCACAGTCTAGTTTTTGTTTGTTTGTTTGTTTGTTTGTTTGTTTGTTTGTTTTTCTATTCAGCTATCTAGTTTTCTGGTCTTTTGATTTGTTTAATCCTTTTCAACATATTTCTGAGCTTTTCTGAAGATGTTGGGTCTCAAGCTTATTTGTCATTTAAGAGTAAGCTATTGGCCTCTTCTGTCAATGAAATACAGACATCTTAAATACAGGAATTTGAACTAACAGAAAAATGAATTAGCTTTCACTTTGGTTACTTTGGTTTCCTGTCTCAAAGGAATACTTTTTTCCTTTTTTTTTTTTTCCTTAATTTCTCTGTGAAAAATGGAGACATTTTTGTTCTCTGATGGTGGTAGTAATCAGTAAAAAAACAATTAGGACTGACTACAATTATGTGTTTACACAGAGTTGTCAGGTTCAGTGTTTCTAAAATATGTACTCCTGAAGTTAAGCTCTCCAGACAAGTATCTGAAGTTTCTAATTTTATTCACATTTAGGAAATTGGGGCCAAGATGTTCCCAATGTGGGGTTTACCTTAATCTCTAAAGGAGAATTAAAATTATTTCGTGAGAAATTGGAAGAAAAACAAAGTTTCCCAAATAAGCTATATGGCATGTTTCAGCTATATGACATGTTTCTGATCATTCAGATCAGAGCGCTTTCAGCCATCTGATAAGAGGCAAAACCAAAGAGAAGACAAGAAACACATTAAATCAGTTGTCTTAGCTTATCTTTACTTTTCCTCCTTTTCTAAAGCAGACTTGGTTGCTTCCTTATAATGACAAGTATTGTTTTTCTTATTTTGAGAAATGGCTTATAAAGTCAGCTTTAAGAATACTACTCCGCTCCATTTTCAGAGGGCAGGAGAGTGTCTAATTAATAGAAGAAAAGCAAATGAGTCCTTCAGGATGGTTCTTGAAGGAAGGAAAAGGGAGCAATGGTTGACGATTACAACACTTTTGTATGGCTGCTTCATAGTGGCTTCTATTCACTTTTTTTTCAAAATCTCTTGTAAGAGGTCTCGTTTAACTAAATGAATGGAGGAGGGGTCATAGATGTCCCTTGTGTCCTGCAGGGATATGCAGGGAAATAGAATTTGACTTGTACACAGTCCTTTCCATGATATACAGCATCATGCAGTGGGGTGTACTTATTTTGTGTAAAGCAGAGTTTTTATGTTACCTTTTGGTCTAGAGTGCACAGTATAGAACAGTAGTTTCTACAGAAAGCAATACTAACAAGAAGTGACAACCTTCTGCTGCCCCACGCCAACACAAATTGTGCACTTTCATAGCGCTGTGGAAATGAATGCATATCACTGTTACAACAACACATGTTACCAAGGGTAAATTTCCAAGGCACCTGTCTGAACCCAGTGTTTCTTAGTACCCCTTGCTTTTTCTCATGAATTCTAGTGCCAAAATTGAGGAGCTGCAGAGTTGTAGTCATATTTGGGAGCAGATGGTCAAACCCACTGCTGTGTCCAAGTAGGCTGATGGGCATAGTTATCTTATGTGTTTAGAGATACTATAGCAAGCCAAGCATCTCCCTTTACTCACCACCTAGGGACACACTCTGAAGTGAAGAGAGATTCCCCTCTGAGCAGACTAGTTGCCAGATTTAAACACATTTGCTGAATGTTTGCTGGGTTGTATGTGTCCCTAGAAATAATACTGTTTAATAGCCTCATTTTCACAGCTACTTTTTAAAGTGTATTCACAAAAAGATGCTAAGTGTAAATATGTAAGCTTCACATCAGCATCATGCTGTATTTTGAATATTTCACAAGTTTTGCTTAAGAAAACCCACCATGACCCCTGTTGCACGCCATAATTGGACATCTGCTTGGTAGGTCAGCTGACTCAATTAATTCTAAAGGTGGCTCCTGGTAGGGAAGAGGAAACTACCATTGGCGATTTTCTGATGAACTCATCCAAGTGGGCATTCCCAGTTTCTTTCTAACATAAGGCCGAAATAAAATTTCCTATTCTAAAACATGGTTCATTATTTTTTGCAATGCTTTCCAGACTTACAAATGTTACTACCTCCAGATCTAATTAATTCAGACCAGAAAAATAGTGTGTTTGATCTCAACTTGTAGATGACAGTGACCTGACTAGTCCATGAGATGATAGTTGGTGTTTACCTAATTCTATCCATAGAAACTCCACACCAGAAAATAGTAAACTTTGCCTCCATGAGACAATATGCAATTCTAGTAGTACTTCTGCTGTTCTTCAAAACTAGACACTGTTATTCTGGAAGACATAAGTCAGTACTAGGGGAGTCGTGATATGCAAATATCACTCTGTAAATGTTCCCTGAATATATACTACCTTTGAGGAAATGGTGGAATCAGTCAGCCTTTGCACTGTTCAGAAGGAATTTAACTATACAAAACTTCCTTAAGATTTTACAAACAAATCTGAGTATGAGTACTTTTAGACAGCTTAGGACTGAAATGTTTTATTTTAAAAATAGTTTTATGTAAAACTGTTAGCTTAAGGTAAGATCAGGCCACAGTTGGAAGTGATAGAATCAGTTAAATGGATTTTGGGTACTGTTTAGACATTCATTCACAATACATGGAAAAACTGTTGATTAGCTGTGATTATTAGAATTAGACAACAAATTATGATTAACCTAAGAAGTTAGGTAAGTATAACCCCCTTGCAGTACAGCAAGAAGAACCTGTAGGAAGCACTTGTGAGAAGGCTGATTACTTAGCACAGGACAGTCTGATGTAGTGATCACATGTAGTGATACCCTTATAACACAAAACACTGAAAATTATTTTTAGTTTATGAAACAAGCTTGTGAAAGTTACATTCTAGGTGCAGCTTTCCTGAAGAAACAATCATTGTTAATATGGAAGAGCTCACTTTGACTTTCAGCCCAACCTCACTACGCATGACAAAATTGTGTGGAAAAGTGTACAGTACACTCTTCAATACTGAATCATATACTTTGGATTTTCTTTTATTGTTGCCTACCAAAGCAAAGTTTACAAAGCTCCAGAGAAAAATGAAAGGAAAATTGCCTCTTTTTCACATTTTCATGGGTTTGATTACTTATTTTTGTTCATGAAATAAAACACTAGTAACATTCAATACTCTGTCATTATCTGACATAGCATTTGACACATATGAGAGAACAGTCTGAATCATTTCTAGCTGGCTAGCTATATGATATGGTTGTTTTTTTAATTATCTTTAACTATATTTACATATGTAATTATTATTTTCAGATTTGTTAAAGGAGAACTATTATTCCTACTAAAATAAGCATATTAAATGCAAATAAGTGTGTGTGGTCTTAGCGACTTTTGGTAATTTAGGAGTTTCAGCAGTATTATCACCACACAGCACAAAGTTATTTGAGTTTTACATAAGCTAAAGTGTGATGTGTCATATTCAACTATAAGCTACCCCATTAGCTAAATATGAATCATTTCTATGTATTCTACTGAAGGGCTAAGAAAGGAATATGCAGATCCAAGTAAGATTCAGATCAGGTTTTGCTGAAAAATCTTCATGCTGTGAACTCTAACAGCTAGTGAGTCATCATTTAGCGGAAAAACCTCTACCAATTTCCCATTGATGCTCATCCTCTTTCACAATATGTGAACCAGGAGAACATGGAATTCATCACATGATAAAGTAGTTGTGTTTTGGAAGAACAAAGGAAAACTAAGTTCCAGATTTCAAGACCTTACTTGAGTCGTTGACTGAGTGTGAAATAGCTCCACTGAAACAGATGGATTCAGGCCTCATTCAGCACTACCAGCTATGTCAACGTACGTAGTCTAGTGACACATACTTCCTATAACATCTAAATCTAGCCCTCTAGACTACAGGGTTTCTAAACTGTTTAAAGGGACCTTAACTATTTCTCATACAGTTGGGAATTGTTGTGTGTTGTGGTTTAGCCCCATCTGGCAACTAGGACCACATTGCTCGTTCACTTGACCAGTTGGGATGGGGAAGAAAATCAGAAGACTAAAAGTGAGGAAACACTCATGGGTTGAAATATAGACAGTTTAATAGGTAGAGCAAAAGCCGCTTTTGCAAGCAAAGCAAAACAAGGAATTCCCATCAGGAGGCAGCTCCAGGAAAGTCAGGCTCCATGACACATAACGGTTGCTCAAGAAGACAAATGCCATCACTCCAAATGTCCCTCCCTTCCTTCTTCCCACAGCTTTTTATACTGAGCATGACATTACATGGTTTTGAATAGACCTTTAGTCAGTTGGGGTCAGCTCTCCCAGCTGTATCCCCTCCCAGCATCTTCTGCTCTCACAGCCTCTTGTGTCCTCCCAGCCTGGTTATTGGCAGGGTGGTATGAGGAGCAGAAAAGACCTTGACTGTCTAGCAACAACCAAAAAACATTTGTGTGCTGTCATCACTGTTTCTCATCCCAAATCCAAAACATAGCTCTACACCAACTGTTAGCAAGAAAGTTAACTCCATTCTAACTGAAACCATCACATTGTGTCAGCAGTTTTATCCAAGGGCATACAACACTGGAAGCACCAATAATTGCAGTTGTAGGATTATTAGGGGTAGGTAATTATGGCTTGAGGCATCAAAACCTCCATCATTTTGTTGCAAATAGTGATTCAGTGGGAGCTAGAATATTTTATATATCATCATCAGAGTCTTACTTCTGGATTTCAATTTGTTTCTTCTTGTAGTCAAAGGTCTTTTATGCAAAGGCTGTGGGAAAGAGCATGATCAAGGTATCACACAGGTATTGCATATTAAACTGTATTTCTCAAGGAGGAGCAGGAACTCCACAATGGAACGCAAGTTCTTTGTTATCAGAAAACAAGGGATTCGCTGTTTGGCTGCTTCTCTTTCAGTTCAAATAGCAAGAGGACAATTAATGCTTCAGCTTGTTAATTTTATTTTATTTCTTTCCAGAAGGAATAATTTTTTTAAAATATATATATTTGTTGTCTTTTTAATAGTTTTCATTATTCAAGACACCTTGAAAGTCTGTCCTCCTTATTTACTACATTGGCAAAAGCTAGTTCATGAGGTTCCCAGTTGCCTAAAACACAGTAGCATTTGCTGGAAGCAAGCAGCATGCTGTCAGAATCTAGCGATTCAGAGATGAAGAAGCTTGTTATGGGTAACTTTGCCCTGAGCAGTAGATACCTTTGCATTTAGAAAAAGGTGAGAATTTGAATGTACAGTAAAAAGAACTGGCCTTCTATGTCTACAAATGCTGAAAAATATGTGCAGCTTTTTCAAAAGGGGAAAAAAGACTGCAGTTACAAGTCTTGGTGTATTTGTGAGACAAACAGGCAATTATAGAGAAAAAATGTTAAGACTAAATGTCAAATGTTGGTGATCTCATTCAATTGCAGCATTTTGTAAATTACTTTGGTTCATATTAAAGTGCAGTTGATAAGGAGGAATTTATTTTTCAATTAATAGATAAAAATAAGGGCTCAAAGATTTACAAATGGATTTATTTTGCAATTAGAAAAAAAAAAAAAAAATCACTCTGCAACAAAGAGTGCCTCCAGGTAGCTAAGAAATCATTTTTACTCTCTGGGCTGTTTTTTGAATGAAGCAACTACATCTTAAAGTGAGAATTACAGCAGTAGATCTTTGCTTTTCTGAAAAATATTTAAAATGATTGCTGCCATAAAATATTCAATTCTACTTTCACCCCTCACCAAATGCTACCTTATCAGACAGGTTTTGATAAAAGACTATGCCATTTCTCCTTTGAACACTAGGGATATTAATACTTCTATTACCTGCCTCTGGGAATGCTGTGAGAGATGTTTATTAATGCTTACAAAATAAAGCACTAAAGCAGTAAAAAGCAGTGTAGTATCGAAATGTGAATACATAGGCAGTGTGCACATTTCTTTATTATGAAAGTGTCAGTTCCATTCTTAAAACTGAGATGAAATTTCCATATCGTGATAATGTCTGTCAGTAAATGTTGATCAGTAAAGAAAAATTTTCAGATTTATTCATGTGCATTTTCTTATTCCTATAAATAACCATTTGTAAGAGGTATGTTTATATAAATCAGGAACATCTCGATTAGATTTAGCAATAAATCCAAAAGCTAATTTATTAAATTTAAATTTCTAAAATCATTAATTTCTTCAGGTCATTTCAAGCAAGTAACCAATTAATTTATCCAAATTATTCAAACAGGATTTCTCTGTTTGTCAGATCTGATGTGACAACTTAGTACTCTTCTTGTAGCAAAAAAACCCCGCAGTCTTCTTAATTCCTTTTTTCTTCACTCTATCACTTGATTGAATGGATCATAGAAAGGGTTTTTGTACAGTCTTTCAACATTGCCCATTATATCATCTAGGATCTGGAGGAACAAGTGACAAGACAGAGGAAAGAGCAGTGGAGTAACTCTACAGAAAATGACTGTTTTTTCAAGTATGCCATACCTCAACCATTTAAAATAAAAGCATGATACAGAGGGAGATATGGAAAGCTACTGTAAGAATATAAACTTGTAATACTGCAAAATTGAGGCTAGGGAAGTAGGTACAAAGACTCCCTTTACTTTCAAACCAAGTTGATAGCTGCATAGTCTTTGCACTAAGTAACAGGATTCATGCAGCCTAACCATCTGAATAAAGGATTTATTTCCACATCCACTTGGGAAGAATTCCAATATTGTAGGAATTGTGGGCCCACTGTTGAATGAGACAGGAGCCATGGTGACAGAAGATGCGGAGAAGGCAGAGTTACTGAATGCCGCCTTTGCTTCCGTCTTTGCTGCTCAGCCCATCCCTCAGGAGTCTCAGACTTTAGAGGTACCAGGGAAAGTCTGGAGGAAGGAAGACTTCCCCCTGAATGAGGAGGATCAAGGGAGAGATCAATTAAGTAAACCAGATACCCACAAGTCCATGGGTCCCGATGGGATGCACCCACAAGTGCTGAGGGAGCAGGCGGAAGTCATTGCTGGGCCACTCTCCATCATCTTTGAAAGGTCCTGGAGAACAGGTGAGGTGCCTGAGGACTGGAGGAAAACCAATGTCACTCCAGTTTACAAAAAGGGCAAGTGGGAAGACCCAGGGAGCTACCGGCCAGTCAGCCTCACTTCCATCCCTGGAAAGACAATGAAACAGCTCATTCTGGGCGTCATCTCAAGGCATGTAGAGGAAAAGAAAACTATGAGGAGTACTCAACATAGATTCAGCAAGGGGAAATCATGTCTGACTAATCTGACAGCCTTTTACGATGCCATGACTGGATGGATAGGTGAGGGGAGGGCAGTGGATGTTGTCTACTTTGACTTAAGTCTCACACAGCATCCTCATAAGGAAGCTTTGGAAATGTGAGTTAGATGAACGGACAGTGGGGTGGATAGAAAACTGATTGAAAGACAGAGCTCAGAGGGTCATGATTAGGAGCACAGGGTCTAGTTGGAGGTCAGTGACAAGTGGTGTTCCCCAGGGCTCAGTACTGGGTCCAGTCCTCTTCAATATGTTCATCAATGACCTCGATGAAGGGATAGAGTGCACCCTCAGCAAATTTGCTGATGATACAAAGCTGGGGCGGTGGTTATTCCCAATTCCCGCCCCTTATGCACGTGCAATCTCTATTCTCTTCCTTCATTCAAAATTTATTTTCTGGGATTCCTTAATCTCTGAAAATGTGTGTAAAACCCTGAAGAAGTCAAGCAAGGGTCTTCATTTCCACTCTTAGGTTTGGATAAGGCCTTATGTCTCTCAGAAAATTCTTGCCTATGAAGGACTCAATTATTTGGTTAGAGTGGAGACCAGAGAGCATTCAGTCTGGAATTCAAGCATCCAGGCATATCATGATGTGACCTGTGCCTTTCATTCCCATTCTCCCTGTGCTTTCTTGTATTCAACACTTCTCTTGACAGCTCATGGTTTGTTCCTGGTCTTAGAATAGTCTGGTAGAACTAAAGATTTATAAGTGTAAATTGCATATATTTGAACATGCAAATAAGAAATTTCATTATTATTTCAGTCTCAATACGTCTATACTTCCATTCAAGCCATGAAAACAGCACCTGAGGTATGACAAGTCTGATATTACAATAATTTGCTGTGGATGCAGTCTAAACACCTGATATTCAGTTTTCCTTTGGGACATACTTGCACAACTGTCATAAACTAGTTCTTAATTAATTCTTTTCACATTTTTCTCTGAAAAGCTGTTCTACATTTGACAAAATCCACAAAAACTAGATGTCATGTAGCCAGGAAAACATCTTAAAAGGAATTATGGAATAAAAGTTATATGAGAAATTCATGGAGTCCCAAACTCTGTTTGGTGAGGTATCTTTTATGCAATACTGCGAAGGTTAGTGTTGATTTTCAAAGTGGTGAGGCCATCACATGAAAAGCCAGACTTCCAACTGGATATCAAATTTTCACTAGATCCAGAAGCTGAGCACAAATGTTTTGTCTAAGCAATGAGTTTGGACAGTAATCCTCTCTGAAAGTGAAAGCTTCCTTGTCATTTTGTTAATTTCTTCTCTTGAAACTATGAACAAAAAAGTCCACTAGTGTCAGTTGTGAGTCTTTAATGTAAGAAAGTGCATAATGGAAGCCAGTCAATTTTGAGACATGGCCTTTGAGATAAAAAAAAAATATCTGAGACTTCAAAAGCCCCAGGATATGACACATGATTGTGTACCTATGTTTGTGTATTATAAATCTGTGTATTTTATTATTGTATTGTGATTATTATTTATTCCTAAAATCCAGAAGATTCTTCATTTTATGCTGTTTGGAATTTCTTGCTGGCTTTCATTTTTCCCTTGGGACTGCAGAAGTTGGCTTGGTTTTGTTTTGATTATAATGTGATCTTTCTACACTCTTCCACCACCTGTTAAGGAAAATATGCCATTCTGTATGTCCGATGATTTATTTGATGATATATGGAAATGCATCTTTGTACATATGCATGTTTGAAACATATCTATGTCTTGTCAGAACTGAATGGTTTACTCTGTGCTGGAAAAATGAGAGACCTGTATGTGTACTATCATAGTATTTTCAGAAAAAAAAATACCAAAAACCTCTCCAGCCTTCTCTCCGTGATATCCCCTTGTTATCTTTCCAGAGCATATCAGAGCTTCTCCATCACGATCTTGAAAGTGGAAAGAATAGCTAAAAGGGAGGGAAAAAATTCAAATTTTCTATTTTGAAGATGGAAGTCACAGCTGGAAGACCATTTTCTGTGATCATACATCTTCTTTCCATTAAGATCTGTCGTGTAAACATCATGAGTCCAGACTGTTTTCATATTCTGGGCAAAAGATTTAAAAGAATGGAGCAATTTCTGTGCATCTTCATTGTGAACACAAAAGCCCTATGTGGTTCTTTTTTGGGTAGAAGGTGAAGAGCTCAGGATTTACCTGATAAAGACACAAGTCTCCTTTTTCATAGGGTGATACGAGTGATCCAGTCATCTCAAAATATATTAATGCTTCAGTATGTTATTTGGTGCAGTACTGATCTAATAAGTTTATCAGTAGACCCCTTTAAGGTTTGCTTTGACGACCACTTTCAAAGGATAACCAAAGAATAAAGAAGACACTTGAAAAACAACTGTGTAGAGACGCAAGTATCAAAATAAAAGGAAGTTTCCATCTTCCCACATACATATTGGAGATCCAGCTAAGGTTTAGAGTTCCAGAAACTATGGAAAAACAGACTGCTCTGTCTAAAATTTCTGGTTTAACTCTTATAAGAAAGCATCAGCTTTCCTAACCAACTTAGTACTTGTGGCAGTACATATTGATTTTTACTACCTGCATGAATCCTCTTAGGCTTTCTCAGAGGCCAGAAACTGAATGAATGTGTAGGCCTTACTGCCTCTTTGTATCCCATCACCCAAGCTTTGCTAGTAAGCAAACAAAACAGATGTAAAGGTGTTTGATCTACTAGTGTCTCTCTCTTGCCGAGTTTTTCACTAAAAAAGTAGTGCTGTTTCTGCCTCTGATCAGCAAATTCTAAAATTATACTAAAAATTATTTATGAATACTAATATATACCCACAATAGTAAATACTTCTTTTTTCCCACAGAAATTATTGATCTATGATTCTACAATTCTATAATTCTATGAAATACTAAAATTATTCATAACATAAGATTATCCCAGTAGTTTTATCATAGTACTGTATCTTTTGGGATCTCTGGTACTTTTCTTCAGCAGACTTCTGAATTCATTCTGATACTTTTATTCAGAGCTCCGATATTACAATGCAACTGTCAGTGCAATAAACACCAACTAGGCAGCGCAGTACATTTAATTTGAATTAAGCCTCTTATTCTTTTAGATATTGCAAAGGCATAATGTATAACGGCCCACAGATTAAAGACAGAGGAACACAGCAGGAATGCTACATTTAAGTTTGCTTATTCTCTGATTGTAAACTACAACAGTTTTGAGTTTAAAACAGCACTTCTCCCTTACCCATTAGTAGCCCATTGATCTCTACAAGCCAACATAGAAGGGCTGTGTTACTCTTCCCGACTGCTTTTCCCTTGGGGAACATAATTTCTGAGAGTAAGACAAATAGGTAGACAGCTACCATTGAACTCTACAGATTGGAAAATAAAATAACAATCACATGCCTCAAGACTCCAGATGTTACGAGAATTTCAAGGTGTTACCTAGAACTGTGGAACTGTTGTCATGTGGCACCATAAAAGTGACTTTTCTGTTTGGCATCATGTAATATATAGGTCTCCAAAAGAAGTACACACATCCTCCTAGCAATTCAAAAGCCCTTCTGGATTCTGCAGGCTCTGTAGCTACATGCACCATTGCTGTTCTTTGCTCAGGCATCAGCTGTTTCCAATAAAACTAATGAGGAAAAAGTGGATCTGTCTTCTCAAGAATAAGGCTACTCTTTAGACCTAGCAAATCTGCTACATGTGTCTGGTCTTGATAAATAGCAACAGGTCAAGTGGAAACACTGACAGTCATGAACTCTGAGGTTTCACAACCTATGCCTAAAAAAGGCCAGCACATTTTCTTCACTCCAGTCACCAGACAGCAGAGATTGCCAACACACAGTAAGGTGAGGTGTAGGCCACTCTTACCCACTTCAGAGTTGTTACTTGGGAATAACAGACTGTGTTGAACATGAAAGATGACACCTTTTGTACAAGGGAGTACTGTCAGCAATATTGCTTCTTGCCCAAACAGGTACAACATGATAGACTCTCCAGGAGAGATACCATTTCTGATACTTCCTTAACCTATGCAAAGTCTGCAAACACAGAGAATTTTGACAGGAGACACCGTTGTTGTTGTGTATGTCAGTGAGACTTGCTGGTGTTTCTTACTGCCAGGAAGGGGTAAGGAGTATGTGCCTCATGAGCAAGGCAGGACATTAATCCACTGCTACCCAGTAGTGTCATTCCCTTCCATAACTTAGTTGTTCATGCACCTGTAAATTCTGCAGCAGGGACTGCAGACCCATGTGAAGGTAAATCTCCCTCCCAGTGTATCTCCATAAATACTAGCTTCCTCTGCCACTCTGTGGAGGCACTGCCTCCTGGAAGCCATCCTCATTCATACACATAGTTATTCACTGTTAGTTATATATGCACATATTAATGGACTTCTGCTAAAGCATTTTAAATACTTCCATTCTCGATTTTGAAAATGCAAACATGTTTTATAACTTGTGAAAATATGAAGGGGGTATGCATGGGGTGTTGAGTGTTTCCCATTAAAAATTAGGATATTTTTGACAGATACAATATGGCAGAATATATTAAGATAATTAATTTATATTTGTTCCAGGTTTTTTTTTTTTTCATTTCTCAGCATGACCTCTGCTTTATGCATAACAGAACAATAAAAAATGGATTAGTTTATAGACTGAAAACCGTCAGAGCTTTATCTTTCCATGGAAAACTTATCTAGTCTAAGTTGGTTTGTACTTTGATTGATGGAAACCATAGTAATTTCTTTTACTTGAGTCAAACACTCTGACTCAAATATTTCATCACAGTCACAGGGTTTTTGTTGTTTTCACAGCTTTCTGATCAACTATTTTTTTTAATCTTTTTTTTCTTCACGTAAATAAAATTGTTTCCAGGATCCAACATCTGGCACTTACTGGGTGAAGGAATGAATGGAAGACAGTGTGTTCATAGGATTACAGGACAAGCTGAGAAGGAAAATTTATGCAGAGTTTTGTAAGCTTAGTGAGGCAGAAAATAGATTGGGGTGCAGAGAAGAAATAATGTGTCAGTCAAAACTAAGCATACAGACATAAGCTTCCACAACACAAGAGCAGTCATGTGCTTTCTTAGCTTTTGTGACTTCAACAGTTACTTCTGTGTTTGGGGAAAACAGTAGACAGATGTTTTCTAGAGATCATACTCTTAAGTGACTCTTTACAAGTCTCTTTTAAAGCCTGGCAAAATCAAGAACACGGGGACATTGGAAGATATAACAGATGGTAGAATGGCTTCAAGAAACGATCCTAGGGAGGCAAAAAACTTTGCAGCTGAACACTGTAACTTGGCCATTCCATTCCCTTGTGCAAACTGCTTTTCTTCAATTTTATAATTTCATCTCTCTATTTTTCTATAGCATAGTGGAGGTCAATGTTTTGTACTCAATACTGACAAATGAAAACAAGAATTATATGCTCGTAGGGTATTGTAATAGTCGTCAGTCTACTGCAACTGTTTTTCAAGCCCTCCTGTGTGGATATTTTTGTCTAATGGCTTCTGCTGATCTCCTTTCTCTATTTGATTTATAAGCCGGGAGTTGTCCCCTGAAATGACTGAGAATGACAAGATTTTATAAACGAGATTATACTATGAAATATTATTGGCAATACTATGCAAATTGCCAGAAAGGCATTAGACTGCAATTTAACTAGCACCTAAGAAAGAATGTCTGTTACATATGTGACACACAGCAATTAAAGAACTTGTTCATTTGCATGCAAAGTATCTATTTCATTATTTTACTTGAAGCATATTCTTAGTTGCTTTTGAGATAATGGTACTCAAATTTATAACATTAAAGAGGAAAGAACAGCCTGAAACAGTCCATTTTAAAGGTAAAGGGGCAATGATCATCTGTCTTTGTTAGTCTGAACTACACACAGGGCTATCAGCTGATTTCAGTTATATCCCCTCAGTAACAATTTGATAGGTTCTATTGAATGCCTGATTATTCTATAGAACACAATGTTCATATAATAGTACCAACATTATAAAGTCAGGTACTTTATTGATACTTTCATGGGTTAGAGCTCATGTGCACGAAGAGTAAGTAAAGTCACTTCACTGTCATGGTGGATAAGAAATAATAGATCATCCAATTTTCCAAGACATGTTTCCCCTATCTCTTACCAGCACACTGCTATCAACACATTTAGATATTCGTGGCAGGTTAATATGGGCCATTTTCACCTGGCAACAGCATCAACCCTTAGCAACAGTACGTGTGTATTCAGACTACCAGTAACACTGAGCCAAAATGGAAGATCAGACTGTAGAAACCTTTGGACAATGCCTGTCATGAATTTTCAGATATTATTTTGCCTTAGCAACAGTCTCATTTCATTCCCTAGCAACTCTGAATATAAACTCAGTTTTGTTTTCTGCTCAAAATTACCTCTTGGGAACAACTAAGAGGATCCCCATGTTAACTTTAATGAAATTCAGTGTTTCGCTTATTCCTAGTTTAAGATAAACAGCAGAATTCAATATTGCACAGTAGTGCTCTACATCTACGCAGTATGCCATGGCTTGAGAGTTATGAAAATTAAGGTGGTAGAGCTGTATTTTAATGTTATTCTTTTACTTCTTTATACATACTTGTATGTATAAAGCTACTATTTCACAAATTTTTATTAGTATTATACATGTACAGAAATCATTACTTTCATCTATCAAGCTTCTTGCATCATGCCTGAGCAAGCTTTTATATTGTTTGATAACAAAGGCCTACATATTCTTCTACTTGAATCTTTGAGAAAATACCTTGTCCCTGAAGGGAGTAGTAAGTCTCCGCTGCTATTTTATTGCCATTTATACGTATGCCATCTACTTATCCATTGGCACAGAAGTATCAGCTAAAATTGTACAGTAGGTCTGTTATGATGAACATCCCCTTTGATTGTGATTAGATTTCAGCAATATTTCTGTAGTGCAGCAGATACTTATCTTGTGGTGGATACTTATCTAGCAGTGGTTCCTCAGTGTGTCAGCATATTGTGTGATTTTCATTTTCTGCTAGTAACTCACTATATTGAAATTATTCAATTCCTCTTTTCTCTGTTTAAAGAGCCTCCTGGACTCTGTATTTGAATGTTTAAAGAAATATGATCCTCCATTGCATTCTTAAGAGAGAGTAACTGACATTGTGTTAAAAAGTATTTGTGTATAATGTAGAATTCAAATGAGAAAAGGAAAGGAAACAAAAAGCAATGTGAATGATCACAGAGCTTGTTAGTCCCATTTGTGTCTTCTGTCTGTTACCTGTGTCCTTATTCCATTGCAATAAAATATATATATATATTTAAATATAAAGGGATACAATTAATGATCTGCATTCGATATGAACTTTGTCCTTTTTGCAATTTTCAGTGCTGAATTATGCTTACACAGCCTTCATAGTCTTCATATATTTTTTTTAAACTAAGTTTTACACACTAAGAGTATGTAAGAAAGCAAAATACTGTGCAACTGCTTAAGCAACTTGAAAGAAACAAGTAATCTGACCCACAAACACAGTAAATTTTCAGGCCAGAAAATTTTCAATCATTAATTGTGTGACTTAGACTTGCCCACACACTAAGTAATATTATTCATCTTACCTCACCATGCAGCACTTATCTGATTCCAAATCGTATCTATGAATAACTTTCTTTTATATGTTATAAACACGGAAAAGGTATACAAACCCTTTCTGCATATGCAGTCTTTTCTATATAACCTTTCTGCATCGGCAACCAAGATACAGAGGGCATTGCTTATTGTTTTCATGAGCATGCTTTGAAATGTCTCCATTTCCCACAGTCATTTCGACTTAACTAGACTCAATTTCATCTTATTAAAACCAAAGTTCTCCTGATCATAAAACAGCCTTATAGCAACAATAAGCTACAGCACAGGAAAAAAAAAAAAAAATAAACCCCACAAAATAAAACAAAAAAAACCCCACTCAAATCCTCTCTTAATTAAAAGTAGCCTATTTGTTTGAATAAGAAAATATATGACAAAATGTGGTGAAATAAATGATTTATTACCAATATTATTATAGTTCAGTCAATCATGTTCTCTTCCTGTGCTGTATTCGAGGTATGGAAAATCTTTCAGTGTATCAGACAAGAATGTGGTTTCTGGTATGACAATTCTGTATATGTATACAGTGTTAATATATCTGGTTATGATGTCCTATGTTAATGTTATCACATGAAAAACATGAAATGTTATCACATTTTTCAGATGAAACGACAAGTATACCTTGCTTATCAACCCATGCAGTTATGCACACATATAAATATATCCTCAGATACACACAATCTTTAGATAAACAGGAGAGTCAGTCAATATATGGTGAAATCTGGCCTCAGAAATTCCTCATGGACAAACAGAAGTCAGAGTTTAATGATATCTTATTGCCATATAACCCACTACTTCCTCTATTCTTTCTCTAAGCACTTCACATCTAGTTTAGCTTCAGAAAAACAAAATTACAAATTTTGCATATCAACTTTTTAATGAAAATCAAGCAAAGGAAGTCATGTAATCCCTTCTCTGGATACAAAAGCAGGTTAAGATACAAATAAATGGTAGTTTATCAAAAGAAAGAAAGCTGCAAGTGCTACAAAATGGCAGAGGTGTTCTAGCACCACTTACAGATATAAATGAGATGCCACATTAAAAATTTATTTTGATTAATTATCTTTGAAGAAAATATTAGAAAGAAATAATATTGGATGAGTGATTAGTTTATCACTTTGGGGAAAACAGGTACAATGGGTTTAGCCTTTAATAATGCATAATTGGAAAGCTACTATTTGGAGAGAGATTTCTGCCATGGCTGTGAAATAGAAAACTGTTTTAAAATTAATTTCTGGTGTTAATTAAAGGCCTGACTCAAACTCTCTCTGAAGGCCCAAGGAAATTTATCCATAGCTTTCAGTAAATTTTGGAACCATGATAACTATGTTATCTCTACCAAAAGAGGAAAATGCTGAATATTGTAATTCAGATTTTAAAAAGCAGCTAATGAGTTTGACAAAGAAAGATGAAAGATTAAAATGATGATATCATGAATATGGTGATGTCAAGATAGAATATTAAACCATGGTACAGACATTTATTCATGTATGTATCTGCAGTTTGGAATAATTTCCCAAATTAGGGGAGGGTATTCAGAAATAGTTCTGAGATTTCTCTTGATTATAACCAGATTTGGGGAGGATCATCACACTGGAAATCAGTCAGACAAAATAGCACAATAAGAAGATGCAAAAGTACATAAATCTTATCAATGACTGAAAACCTATTTTTAAATTTGAAACACGGGCAATAATTTTTTGGGGGAAATCAACAAAAATAGTAACCTTTCATTAAGTGGAAAAGTCTTGCCATGTTCTACACAAGTCAGGAAAACAACTGGTTACTGTAAAATAGTTACAAACATCGGTCTATAATGTAATAT
>VXBH01002424.1:17188-27348 GCA_013400035.1 Rynchops niger | reverse complement strand
AAAGCTATTAGGGATTCAAAATTTTCTATAGACTCAATGGAAAGCCAGAAAAATCACATAAAGCTGTAAATATACTGATACTCCCTCTAGCTTCAGAAAGTCCCTAAGCTGCAACTGCGTGAATACATGGCCAGGGGTAGGATCACTACATATTTGTGCTGTTCTTTCGTTTCCCATATAAATATATTATTAGCTACTCAATAACCCATGGGAGTTATTTGTTACAAATATCTCTGGCCATTCTTGCTTTTACGGTACAACTCATAGAATATGCTATCAATTGGAAAGTAACACATAGAAATATGGCTACTGAGTTAAATAAGTCATCAGACACATACATTAGTTTCTTTCTAGCCTCCATGTTTTGATGTAATTTTATAATTTAAGTCACTCTCAACCTCGTGTTAAACAGCAGTGGACATACCAGAAGACCCAAAAAGGCTTGCTGTTAAGTATCAAGTTGCAGCAAGATTTGTTCTTGCTTAGTTGAATTGTGTTGGGTATTCACAATAAGCACAAACTATGTTTTGTACAGGCCTCAACAGTGGGAGCTATTCTAAGCTCCCTTCTATAATAGACTTAATGAATTGTCAGTATTTTATTCTCAGACATTCTTCACTGAGATGTCTAAAGAAAATAACACCATGAGGCAACTGTTACAGATCAGAAGGGAAAGTGACCACACCAAGTAAGAAAAGTTATTGTGACTCTAGGAATAAAATGGAGCTTATAAATATGAGAGAGAGAAAATGACAATCAGCTACCTTACTAAGACATCCCTCTGTGATCAAAATTCAACCAGTATTTAACTTTGGAATAGAAAAATTATTCTTTAGAGTCTTCTTTTTAAAAATAATGCAACAACTGGGTTTATTTTATGGGGAAACTTTTTTATGTTTTAGTTTTGGTTTGTTTTTTGTTTGTTTGTTTGGTTTTTTTTTTTTTTTTTTTCTGTGGAAAGAATTAAATACTAGAGATGGCAATATGAAAACACTGGACAAAATGTGAGAAGCTATTCTTCTCACAATCACCAAAATCTCTCTTGCTTTTTATTTTTACTTTCCGTATTGGCACTAGCTGGATAAGTTTCTGTTCTTTCTTGCTTACATGTTGATAAGGGATTGATAAGCACACACATCACTGTACTCTTGGACAGGGGCTGTACAAAGGCCCTGTTTATCTGCAAGAAGTGCTACTTAATAACATCAAACTTGATTAGTACAAGACATTATATTAAAATTTCCTCTCTTTGTCTCTTTATGTTTCAAGTCAGAAAGAAACAATAGAGACAAACTCTGGAAGGTGATGTCTAGAGCTAATTGACTAGCATATTTAAAGTGTGTTGTGGTTGCTTAGAAAAATTTATTGCCTTTAACAGAAGCCTGATTATTAAATAGTCTGCTGGCCAATGTAAGACAACATGTTTTTACAAGTGCAAGAAGCACAGTGAAAGATGGTCTGTGGCTTAATATTAAAGAGAAACGTATTGACAAATAACATTTATTTTTTAAGCCCAATTAAACAACATTGCTGAACAAATTTTGAACAACGTTTTTGCCAGCGCGTTAAACTGAAACCCAGTGTCATGACGACTGTGGGCCAACTTGCTGTTTATTCTGTAAGGCTCTCTGTTAATTCCAGCAGTAGTTATTTCTTCTCTGTGGCTGATTTTGAGAGCTTGCAATTTACTTATTATAGTGAAGTGCATATTACATAGGAAGAAGCTGATTATGGAGATCAAAGGACACTAAGATGTCTAAAGTGCAGTAGCCTTTGATTATATAACAACCTTGTAACAAAAAATCTTCAAGTGAGGAATTACTCAAAGCCCGAATTTTGTAGTGGATATGGAAAGCAATATGTCCTACAAAGGTACTGATGTTTCCAATACAGATGATTTATTAAAAGTATCTAAAATAAATCTAATCTACAACCAGCTATGTTTATCTGTTGAAATCTCATTAAGACCAAAAAAGTGTAAATAACACCTGTGATGTCATTTGTTTTGGGATCTTCCATGAAAATAATGTTCAGTCTTTCTAAAGCATGTCTCAATTTTCTTCATAAAGCATTGTTAAAATCTCAGAGAACTTTGATTCTCTAAGTAATGTGTTTCTATTTCCCTGCTACACATGAAACTGTTCATACTTCTGTTGCAGCAATGATCTCACTTAAAATATTGAATATTCATGAAAGACATGGATATTATGAAAACTAACAGTTTTATAGTACACCTTTTTTTTTCCTTTAGCCTAGTACAAAGTATTATGCAAAGCGTAGGATGAGAAGAATTCTCTCCTTTCTGATTGAGATTTAGATTTAGACTTAAGTGCCCAAGTTCTGTAAAGAAATAATATAAATCACAGGAACATTAAAGAAAGCCTGGCCTGTACACGAATTAGCAAATGAGGACTGCAATTTTAACAGGGACATTTTACTACGTAAATTATTCTACTACTTCTAACTACAAAAATTTTAACTATTCCACAGCAAATTAATAACTGTTAATACTCACCACAAAGGAAAATAAGGTGAAAGGAGTGAGGGGAAGACAATCCACATCAATAATAAACCAGAAGCTACAGTGTTAATCAAAGACACTATAAGGATTTCAAAGAAAATGTAATCACAAATATATGATTCTTCTAGCCTTCTTAGTTATTGATCATGAGAAGACATTAGAAATGGTGAAAAATATGCAGTAGCTTACTGATCAAGACTAAACTTCTTTGATTATTTCTTGAGTTAAGGTTATGTAGAAATAGACACCATTCTGATTCCTATGGACTTTTAATGCAAACTTCCCTATACCACCACTAACTGTGACTAAGTTCACCATTTAAACAGGAAGAATATTTAACCATAATATGAGTGATAATAACTTCACACAAAATTCTGCCAAAGCATTAATTGCTGACACATACATAAAGTAAACCACTGAAAAACTGCAATAGAAAATACCATCCAAACTCCCTAGCAATCTAAATAACTGTTTGTTGCCATACTATATCAACAAAGTTCAGTAGAAAACTGCATTATTCAAGACTGTAGTATGTCTTTAACAAACAACAAATACTACTAGAATAAAAAACAAAGTAATGTCGTTTTATTTCCTGTAGATTAAATCCTTTTTATTTTATAATTTAATGGAAGGCCACTAAACGAAACTGTTATTGGAAAATATATACTCAGGAACTGTATTTAGGAGAATTGCAGTTAAAAGCATATTACACCTCTGGACAGCAATAAAGGAAATGGGCATGACTCCTTCAACCTCAATGAGTCATATGCCCTTTTTGGCTTGAAAAAATGATCATTTTTTGGAAAAGGTTAGGGGTTGTTGTAAGACAACTCACAGGGACAAAAACTTGTCATAAGATATTTCAGAAAACAGAACCAGTCTTATCATTTGATATTAGGTATTTAGTATTTTCACATCAAGAACCAAGTTCATAGATGTACTTGCTAATTTGTATTACAGCAGTCATTAGGCTCCCAGGATTACAGCACTGAGTTACCTGGCAGCCACCAAAGAGGAAACATTCTTCAGATAGTTTCTGTAATTTTCTATAATTTGTTCCTGCAGTTGCAAGACTTCAGTGTGGGATTTTTTTGCTTTATTAAAATGGCACATTCAATGATGACCTAAAAATCTGTGGGATGATAAGTAATGACTATGTCTCACTCAGTCAACTTTTTGTTGTTATTCTACTAGAGCAGAGCAAATAACTTATTTTTGGTTTGTAAAATAACCAGTTGGGAATGCCAAGGAAGGATATCATTCCAGTTCAGATAAAAAAAAACCCTGCAAGACGTGCTTAAATTTTATGGATGCTTTAGTCTTTTTCTAGCTATGAGAAAGTTTCTAAGTTTCACACCTTTAAAAATAAAAATAGTACAAATGTTTTTGTATAAAATGAGTTGGAATTATATACCTTAATCTTTTGGACATATTCTTACATTGTTGTTTTCCATAATTTGAACTAATTTGACTATCTTAGAATGAACTGATAAAAACATTTCCTCAATGACCACTATAATAATATTCTAATTATCATAATTACTTTAAAATACTAAAATATTTCAAAATTGAGAAGGAAAAGACTTCAGATTGATTTATTAAAAAGGCTTGACTTGTGATTTATCATGTTAAAAATTTGTTGGAAAAGTCCATTAAGGCAATTAATATACAAAAATGAAATCAAATGGCATGTTGTGCCCTTTCCCATGTTATTGATTAGCTCACTATACTATATTGCCACTAGTGCATGACCATTTACATAATTAAAACCTCTTCATGTCTAAGTTTGCATAAAGGCACTAAGAACCTGTTTCTGCAGCCATTTTAACTCTCATTACTGAGTTCTGAATATATGATCATAACACCAACAGAGAGATTGCAGTATTTACACACATTTAAGTTCAATGTGAACTCTTGCCATTTGCATAGAAGTAGAATTCAATTCCTGGTGGGGTGAGAATCACTCTAATTTTCCTTCATATATCAATCTGTAACTTTTATTACAGTGAATATCTAGATTTGAGTTCTACCATTTTTCAACTGGATAAAAGAACTAAACCAGAACTAAACCAGGAGCCATCTTAAATGTGTACCAGCTGATCATCTACTCCATTTAAGGGCTGTGTCAGCATGGACTGCATAACTGAAAGACAGAATCCACGTGTTCCAGTGGCTCTGAATTAAACTGACATGCTACCTTTGTGTTTACAAGGCAGGAAATTAGCTGAAGCTGTGAATCTAAACATGTTTGGGACTGATTCCATGCCAGTTTTATTAAACATGTCATTAATATGCTGCTTTCTTTTTTGGATAGATTAAACTTGTGGGGACTGAAAACCAAATTATGGTCTAGACACTAGCAATTAACGTTGTGAGTCCTGTTCTCTTGCTGTGGGCACTGTGTATCTTAATAACATGTTTAAAGTTTTAGCTTATTGTTTCCCTTGGTTGGATGCTGCTATTGGACTATTTTTTTATCCTGCTGTAATCACAGACGTTAGTTCTTCTGACTTCTCAGCAATCAAACTGATTATTATTAGACTGCTTAATAATACATTATAATGCTGACCTTACTATTTGTTCATGGAGAGATCTATTCTTTTTGGTTCCTGTAAATACTTTGTCCTAGATTGGTGTGAAGTAAAATGTTCACTGAAGCAAGCTATCTGTGATTCAAGAGCAATACATCACTAAATATTTCCTTATAACTATTAAACAGTGTCTGTTTGATGTAGGAGAGCAGGGTTGTCCGCCCTATACTATGAAACCTAGTAACAAGAGAAAAGGAGTTATTCACTCTTTTTAAGGTCTTATATTTGTTCTGAACAAAAAGGCCTGGCATCTAATTAGTTGAAGAAGAGGGCAGGAATTTATGTTTGATCATAAATAGAGTGTATTCTGAAGCACTGTAAACATGAAAAGGCTAATGAGTTCCTTGTATGGATCAGGTGAAAGGTTTTCAGAAGAAGCAAGGAAGTATTTAAACTATTAAAATGTCTTGTAGGGACTCCAGCTGCAGTGCTACACAGCTCTGAATGTGAGAAAAATTGTGTGAATTGCTTCTATGGGGCACCAGTCAATTTCTACTAAAAAAAAATCACTACTAGAATCAACCATTTAGCAATTCAGTGCCCCACTTCTTCTCATGAATCTCTACTCCTACACTCCATCCCTAAACATGTTTTGTAGTGTTTTGCTGTGAGGCAGTTAATACATGCCCCTTTATCATAATTAGGATTAGTTATCCCTCAAGCTTCAATTTTCTGTCAATAGTTTATGTCCATTATGACACAGATATGTGGACTAAAACAGTAAATAGATGCAGGCATGAGAGAGTCTCTAACACAATTTTGAAAATGGAAACCTTCTGTCCCTTCAGTATAGACTAGAAGGTACTAGCGAGTTAAATTTAATAAAATAAGGGCTGATAACATAAATAAATCCATTACAAACTTACTGAATAAATGTCCATATTATAAATGCATTTAGGGTGTCAACACCAAGTAGGAAAAACTAGTTTACAAGCTATAATCCTGTTATAAAACAAAGCAGAGATTAACAGATCAAATTAGAACAAAGAACAAATTAGTAGGTGTTTGGTTTAGTGTTGGTGTTTTTCTTGTTAACTGTCAGATGTTTGACATCCTGGAACAGCCACCCAAATAGTGATGGGAAGGAACCAGCACAGTTTCAAAATAGATTTCAGTAAACCTTTGAGTGGCTGACTGACAGGAGAAGCGACATACCAGTTGCTGGTGTGAAACTTCAGGAACTGGGTTTGTGGGCTCTCCAAGGGGGAAAAGGGAGGACCATTGATTTTTCTCACGTCATGCATGGCTTCAGAAATAATTAACAAGAGTTTTGATGTGCTATGCTGTCTTAATCTCATGCTTCTTGGTTTCACTTCTTGTGAGGAGGGGTCAGAAAGACATCAACCTCCACATCCCTCACATTGCATGGCTTGGCTTTGAGGCTCTGCAGTATTAGCCTTTTAATGAATCAAAGAAGAACTATCAAAGCAGCAGTGATTCTATGATGTCAGGATGGTTGTTCTGCTGGTACCACTCAGAACGACCTCCTGTTTGGTGCTACTGTTAGGAAAGATCACTGAAACTGAATTATGAAACACGCTTGATGTGGACCAAGTTTAAATACATTTACACACAGCTTTTTCTGTCCTTGCCTATGCCTTCCTTTTCTTTTCTGCTGCCTTCTTATTACTTACACACAAACCATTTCAGAACACACACACATCCTTATCACTGAAAACCTGTATTGCTTCCTCCAATGGCAGCAATACTAATATTTTGCTTCCAATGCACACAGATTTTTTTTTTTTTTAACTTGTTTTCTGTTAGTCATTTTAAAATATAGATTATGTATTGATCTCTGTAGGGAAGTGGCTCAAAATTAGCAAGATGATAGCACTGTCAAATCTTATCTCTGGCTCTCATTATGATTTTACATTTCAGCTAAAGGCTTTCTACTTATGGGAAAGTGAATGCCCATGGTAAACAAAGCAATCACAGTTATGATTAGAAGAAAGGTGATCGCTCATTTGTGAATATAAACATAACCTACAATTCTTAAATAATCGCAATATTAATATTTGCAATAAGGGGGCCTTACAGGCTTAACATGGTTATCATCCACACAGACTGTGAAGTAGCATATAAGGACCCTGGTCTATGGTAATGATATGCTATAAATTATTCATGTCTTCCTGTCATATGGAATACTTCCCATGCTCTGACCTTCTGTAATTACTGATGCTAGTATGTCAGAAAGACTTTCCTGAAGTTAAAAAAATACTGTATTGTTTCAATCATTCATTAAAAGACCGATTAAAGTATTTCTGAGAGCAATGCATATTTAATTTACAATTATACAGATTGTATCAGGCTTTTTCTTTTCTTTTAATCTCAAGGGATGCAGTTTGAGTCCAGCCTGGATCTTAAGTATATTTTCTGCAAAATATCTTCCATAAAATAAGTGTTCAATACTTGCAAGTTTTTTTTCCTCATATTTTGCATTATTTTAAAAACACTTAGCAATAAGTAGTTATATAATATTAACTCAAGACTCACCAATTCTCAGCAAACATAACTTCTGTGCAAGGGTTTGAGAAAGCAAGATCTTTATTTTAAGGATTTCTTTACATTGAATGTCTCTCTCACCTTTATCATAGGTATTCCACCTCACATGCACACATTGTTTCAGAAAAGAGGATATAAGATAGCAGTAAAAATAGTCCTTTGAACTTAGTTATAATAGCTGAACATTAGATATCCACCAGTGTTGCTATGAATAAATAAAAGCCTTGAATGTCAGTGTTTCTGACTATAAAGCACACCTCTTTCTTGAAAGATGTAAAGTCAGTGATGTTCAAATAAACGGGAAAATGTATTTCACTAACCAAAAACAGAGGTAGCCATGTTTACGGTGCCCAGTGGGTCACAGCACCAGAGATGCCCACACTGGCAGAAACATCCACCAGGAATTCCGTGAGGCACAGTGCAGCAATTTACGGGTGATCTTGCTTGGCTCTAGAAGAATAGCGTGTTCATGCAGTGTTGCCCCTGAGCTATTGAGCTCTGAAAAGTGCCTGGGCTTGTTAGCTTACAGACTGTGCCTTACTAGCAGAGGCATACTGCTGCTAGATGAGAGTTGGCTTCTGTGCAGCTCCCATGATCCCTAGTGCTGCTATGATCACATTAGTATGGGTGAAGTGGATGCAGGTGTCTTGATTGCTACAGTGTGGGCAGTCCCATTCTTAGAGGAGAAAAGACTCCTTGTGCTAGTGCTTAATAAATTCTATACCACAGCAGAAATGATATCTCAACACTGCATTAAAATTGTCATTGGCATTTAGTACAGATATCAAATTAAATAAGTACTGAATGTGGAGTAGTCTTAAATGATGTATAACTAATTTGGAGGCTACAAGATTTTTCCATGTGTCCAATCAGTTAAACAGATTGTAGAACTAGAAGGAAATTTTAAATTGTATAAAATTTGCTTATTTTTTATATATATGGACGATATTTACTGCCTAAAATATAGATTTTTAAAATTATAATTTCATTAAGAATCTAATTTTTTTTCAGAATTATATTTTTTATTACATGTTTTTACTAAATTTGGTAGTTCATATCAGCACTATGTCCCATAACTGAGCTGCAGAAAGCAATTTCATATTCAAAGAAATTGTTTCTTTGAGTATTGAGCAGAAGCTACTCTTAAGATATGTATATTCCATCTTATAATATGTCAACGTATTATTTATTCCTAGGACTACATATAATTTTATCAGTGCTACACGTGTTTCAAAATATTTAATGAAATATAAGAATTGAGTGCATTTTGGATTTTAAATGCAAAATATTTCCCAGAATTTTTTTTCCTAAACTAACATATGTCAGAAATTCTGCTTCAAAGCACATTTTTAAAATAGTTATTCTTACTCAAGTAGTATATTGGAAAATATCTGAACCTCTTACATCTGAAAGCAGAAAGCCAAGATATGAGTGAAGTCTCTTGAGCTCCAGGAGGGAATCTATCTCTCTTCCTCAAAAACAGTCTCGTGTTTCTGTAATAATATTTTAACTGACAAATACCTATATTTGGTAGAGTATAGAGAAAGAAGTTGAACTGGTTTTGTTTAGAAATTGGGGTTGACATATTTCTTAAACTGTTTTTGCTTGAAAGAGTAGCTTCTTGTGGCAGATCTGTCTTTAGATGGGTGGCAAGAGGAGGAGGAGGAGAAAAATATGGTTTTCTAAGTCTTCCACTACAATTCTGTAGACAGCTGACAGGAACAACCATCTAGCTTTTCCATACTAACATTTATCTGTAGACCATTATGATACTTACTCTTCAATTATTTTTGTGGGGTTCAGAAAGTACTAAAAGTTTGGAGCCTCCACCTACTGACTATCTGTGTGTGTGTGTGTACATTGTGAGCTTTTTTTTTTTTGTACTGCGAACAGTTACAGACATATTTTTGTTGTTGTTGCTTCCTAATCTTTTCTGGTTCAAAATCAATGCTAAGGGGAAAGTGTGGTTTGTATTGGATACTGGGATTTCATTTTAGGTATGAACTTTAACTCCACTCACTAGCTGGCCTTTAAAGGGCAAGATAAATGCCCATAAGTGAAAAATGATGCATTTGTATTCTTCTTAAACAAACAGAATTACGAGCTTTTAAAATCAAAGGTCATCTCTCTTTCTAGCAGTCTTTCAGCTTTTCTACTTTTGGTTCCATCAAAAACCAGGTACTTATATTCCATTAGTTATTCTTCTACTAGATCCCGTAATTTTCTGAGCCTTTAAATAGTATTTACGTCATTAAGACCACATGAATTCTGTTCTTTCATTTTCCTGGGACTGACAAAGTGAAAAAGTTGCAGTGGAAATCATTTTATGTCAACTTAAAATGAAGTTAATGCATTAGAAAGAGTAGGAGAGGACATTTTGTTTAAACCAATAGATTTTTCCAATGCATAACATTTTCTTCTCACGTTTTTCTTCCAAGTTCCTTTTCAGGGTTGAAAAGGAAAAAAAAAACAGCCAACAAACCAAACCAAACCAAACCAAACCAAACCAAACCAAACCAAACCAACCAACCAACCAGAAAAAA
>VXBH01002423.1:127431-257341 GCA_013400035.1 Rynchops niger | reverse complement strand
TGAAGCAAAGAAGGCCTTCAGTAGCTCTACCTTCTCTGTGTCTCTCTGTGTCTCGCCCCACCACTAGGGCGCCCATCTCATTCGTTAGTGGGCCTACATTTTCCCTAGTCTTCCTTTTTCTATTGATATACTGAAAGAACCTCATTCTGTTATCTTTAACCGTGGTGGCCAAGACGAGTTCTGCTTGAGCTTTGGCCCTTCTAATTTTCACCCTGCATAGCTTCACTACATCTTGGTATTTTTCATAAGTAGCCAACCCCCTTTTTCAAAGATCATAAACTTTCTTTTTTTTTCCCTGAGGTCCAGCCAAAGCTCTCTATTTAACCAGGCTGGTCTTCTTCCCTGTCTGCTCGTTTTCTGGGACTTGGGGATAGCCTTCTCCTGAGCATTTAAGAGTTCCTCCTTGAAGTAAGACCAGCCTTCCTGGGCACCTTTGCCCTTCAGGACTGTCGCCCAAGGGACACTTTCAACCATGCTCCTACGCAGGCCAAAGTTTGCCCTTCGGAAATCTAAGGTGGCAGTTCTGCTGGCTCCCCGCCTTGCTTCACCAAGAATCGAAAATTCTATCATTTCATGGTCACTCTGCCCAAGACAACCTTCAATCCTTACATGCCCTACAAGACCTTCTCTGTTAACAAGCAGCAGGTCCAGTAGGGCACTTTCCCTAGTTGGCTCCTTCACCAGCTGTCTTAGGAAGTTGTCTTCCACACACTCCAGGAACCTCCAGGACTGTTCCCTCTCTGCTGTGTAATACTTCCAGCAGACATCTGGGAAGTTGAAGTCCCCCACAAGAACAAGGGCAAGCGCTCATGAGACCTCTGCCAGCTACTTATAGAATATTTAATCAGCCTCTACATCCTAGTTGTGGGGTCTATAACAAACTCCCACCACAATGTCCGGCTTATTGGCCTTCCCTTTGATTCTTATCCCTAAGCACTCAACAATGTCGTCATGTACATTGTTAAGTTCTTGGCATTCAAAACTGCCCATGACACAGAGGGCCACCCCACCACCTCGCCTTCCTTGCCTATCCCTTCTGAAGAGTTGGTGGCTGTCAATGACCGCACTCCAGTTGTGTGTGTCTTCCCACCATGTTTCTCTGATGGCAACTATGTCATAGTTTCCCTGCTGTACAATGGCCTCCAGCTCTTCCTGTTTGTTGCCCATGCTGCGTGCATTCATGTAGATGCACTTCGGCTGGGCTAATAGCCTTGTCACTTTATTGGGGGGACAAGCCCTTATTCCCACCTGTCCATGCTCCGACATTTTTGTAGTTGCCAACCCATCACTACTCCTCATGTCTTTGCTAGCACATGGGTCATCTTCTCCCACCTCCACTGCAACAACAGGCTGCAAGACCTTGCTAATGCTTTTTTGTGTGTGTATTATATGTGCAATTTAATTATGCAACTAAAAAGGACTGAATCCAGATGTCCTCAGCTGACATAGCAGAGAAGGTGTCTAAGAAACACCACCACTTGCTGTGAGCAGAGCCATGTTGCTGTATCAGGACATGGAGGTTTAATGCATGGTTTCCTGTTTTTAGCTTCATGATCTGAGGAAAGGTAGGATACAAATACGCAGCCCCATATCCATGCTTTTATCTGTTTTTGTTATTGATACCAAAATCCTCTGGGAGCCATTCTACAACGAGTGATTGATATTTAAATTGATGTTTACCAGTTCATCTTCTGTCTGGTATCTCCTTTGTCAGTAAGTCTAGGCCTGGTTATAGGCTACAAGGCAAGATGAAAATGTGAACTCCAGCCAGTAACATTGTCAGAGTGGCTCTAAACCTGCTAAATCAATAAAAACAGAGGCGAAGGCTCATAAATCTGCGTGTGTGTGTATAGCTGCCATGATACAGCTCCTTCTGGGAGCCTGCATGTGGCCTCCAAATAGAGTTCCTGACAGTTCATCTTTCTGATCTAGAGGTACATCTGTGATAAGGCAGATTTAATGGGGAAGACCTCGCAGTGGAATAACATAAGCTGTACGTTTTCCCTCTTGCCTCTCACCAAAAAGCTAATATTCAGTTTCTCTCCTGTCCAAGTCAGATTAGCTTCCCATAACAGCACTCACCCAGGACAGTCTCCGCTATTTTATTTCATGAAAAACTGAAGCCCATGAACTAAAACACTTGTTTTTGGAGCCGACTGCAATGGATGCTGAAAGAAGCCCAAGCATTTGCACTTGGAAAGGGACAAAGCTGTGTATGCATGTATTCTAGCTTTCTGCCTGCATGTCTGAGTGTATATGTGATCTAATGCCAAAGAAGAAAGTTCATCTATGAATTGCAAGAATAATGTGATGTGCGGTGCATATGGAAAGGAACAGTTTCATTTATGGTGCATGAAACACAGTGATATCTGTAACTCTGTGGTTTTGTTAGCCAAGAGGAAAACAAATCTTGTGATTTTTCTTGTTTGTGAAGAATCAATATTTTTAGAAGTTTCTCAGTAGAAATATTATAACTTGTACTTTATTAACACTGAGTTTTTTAAAAGGCTATGGAGTTAGTCCACTGGTTTAAAAGAAGGCATTAGCATATTTTTTTTTAAGTCGTGTCCTTTTTTTAGCTTTTCTAGTCATAAATGCAAAGTTTCACTGCATACTTAGCATGAGTTCTACAGTTTCACAGGAGCGTTCAAAACATGATGAATTCTTATGAAATAGGGGGAGGAGTGAAAAAAAATTAACAAGGTTTCAAATGCATCAGAAGCAAGAAGCATGACAAAGAGTCTGTGGAATCACCAGATTTAGCTGCAAAAGAAGCTTTCAAGAAAGACCATTAGAGAAATGCTAAATTAAATCTTTACTTAGTAAGGGATATTTCCACCACAGCCTTTATTTACAGAGGTCTGAGTCTGCTTCAGAGTGCAGTGTCAGAAGAGATTTTTGAATAAAATTTATAAAATGAGAAGTAGAAAATCAGAAGGACCAGATGGTGTTCACGCAGGCTTTCTGAAGGAACGCACGAACCAACGTGAAAATGTTATGTGTAATCTGTCACATAAAATCAATTTTATTCCCAGAGAAACAGAAAGCAACAAATGTGACACCATTTTTAAGCCATCGGGGAAGATTTGGGTAACTATGAATCAATAAGTATTGCTTCCATACAGGGGAAACTATGGAAAGATAATAAAATCTAGAATTAGTAGCCCCATGGAAAAATTTGATTTAGTAAGGAAGAGTCAAAATTGCTTTTCTGGATGGAAGTCACAGCTCAAATATTAAATATTTCTTCAAAGTAATTTGTGAGCATGCAGACAGCTTTCCAGAAGTGTCCACTCTGTGTTTCAGGCACAAGGAGTAGAGGGGAAAACAAAAACTTCATTAAACTACTGTGTGAATTCATGCTGAGTGCTGCATGCAGGTCTCACCCTTGAATAACTAAGCGTATGGCAGTCTTAAAAAATGGAGAGAGAAAGAGCATTAGCACATTAGCACAGCAAAACTACGAAGAAGAGACAGCTATCTTCTGGCACTGCAACATCACTGACAGTCAAGCAGATTCATTTTATTTGAAAAGGCGAATTGGCATGACTGATGTCAGGAAAAGAAGAATCTTTAAAGTCTTACAAAAATGTCATTGAACATACGTGCAAACCTTAGAGATGAATAAATTGCCATCTGTTTCAGTCTTTCATTGTGTTTGTACTTACAACAGGGTCATCGTAATTAAAAATGTCCCCAGCATCTCCTGAGCTGCGAACAAGGGAGGACTTTCCTCAGTGTAGCAAAAGACTACTCTTAAATGGAGCTTGAAGAAAGTTACTGAATACCTTTTATGGAAAGAAAGGACAACATCTTTTCTCCAAATGGAGAGGAAATAAAAGTCTGAAGTAAGGCTCTGAAGATTGTAAGAGTTAAAGCTCCAGTGAGAATGAGTGGTTTAACCAGAACTTTTATTCTACGCCATTCTTAGCACTCATTTCTAATATTTCTTTTCCCCTCCTTCAGTATTATCTTCTCCAAAATCTGGTTCTTGCAAACACCAGGAACCACATGTGAGGATCTGGGGAAGATGCTAAGCCAGGGAACAAGGAATGGGAGTGGGTGGATCCTTGTTAGTGCAAAGGAATTGATCCCATGTGTGAAAGAAAAATACTCATCTGTAGCATAGGCAATATCTGGGCGAGTCCAAAATTCCAAGGCCCGGTTCTCCTGTATTGAAAGATCATGATACGCACAGTCATATTTTCTAAGATGCTGAAGTCCTGTGATAGTTTTCATGGAACTTGAAAGTGTCCATAACTGTCGAGGGAATAGAATTAGCACTAAATTAAACTGCCGAGGGAGTGGAGTTATAGTTACTAAAAGGAATTAGATTTGCGGCAGTACCAGGTTTGTTTGCTCTTTCTTTCCTTCTGTCTTTATTTGAATTTATGTATGTGGGTAAGGATATATCTGTATTGTCTAGGGGATTTTGTTTTTAAAATGGTGTTATAGCAAATATTTATAATATTGTAATGAGCAACTTTAGAACCTCAGCTTGTTCTCCCATTCTGTCACTTCCTCTGCCCTCTTTTACAAATGGGTCTTTTAATGCATACCAATAACTATGACAATTACTTTGTAAAACAAACTTGCTTATGGCCGGCATCTCAAAAACATAGATATATCAGTGCCTAAGAAGAACCTTGTACACATATAAGCGCACAAGCCCAAATTATGTCACAGGTCGCATTGCAAAAAGAAAGTATTTCTTCTTTCGCTGTTCTTGTGCGCCAGAAAACACCTCCTTATGTATGTTCCATTCCCCCTGACATCTACAGCAATTATGCACACAAGAGGCGGGTGTCCCAGTAATACTTCTAAATTTCACAGAAATTTCACTTCACAGAAGGAGTCATTGCTGAGTGTTTTCTTAGCTAAAGGCAAAGCAAGTATCCTCTCATCTTGATTAAAACCCTCTGACTTTTGGAATCTTCTGCTAAATTATATTTGCCATACAGGAAGGGTGTAGGAGGGAGGAAAAAATTGAAAAACTCCAGTCTTGTGTCAATTATCAAGTGTTTTAAATTTAGAGATTTTCCCATCAACTAGAAACTAAATCCACTTGTTTGTTGCCAGGGAAAATGGGTGAAGATGCCATTTCTAAAGTGTGTAAAGACTTTGTGGTTCATTTCACAATAATATTTGTTGAACTTTTGTGGCACGCTTTCAGAGGAAGCAAGACGGGGCTGTGTTAGTCATGATTCGCTAAATAGTACATCCTAATCCTTCCTAGTTTTTGTTTATTCATGCCTTGCTGTGGGATTTACAGTGTTAGCTCATGGAAAGAAAAAGAAAATCCCAGCAGATAGAGGAATGCAGCCTTCCAGTCCTCTGCTTGGAGGCAGGTTTGGATATTTCTCTCAGGAGGACTTGCTTCACTGCTGACAGAAACCCGAATGCACAGGGGAAAAGGAGCAGAAATAGGTGGTCTGCTTCTCAGGCGCAGGCGTGTGAGGTTCCGCACCTGAGATGACCTTGAAATCAGAGGTGGAGCCCGGAGAGGCAACGCGGGGTGAGCTGCGCCCTTCTCCCAACAGCTCGTCACGCCCCTGCCCGCTGCCTCTGATGGCCAAAGCTGTGGTCAGGTAGCGACCATCTAGCTTCAGGTTCCCCAGGGCACCTCTGAGCAATGTCATGGTGAGGAGGAAGGTGCAAGCTGCGCTAGAAGTGTCCCCACCAGCTCTACCTCCTGCTTCAGGAGGTTGTTTCAAAGGTTGCTTTCATTCTCCATCTCTCCAGGTTGAGCTCACTCATAAAGGAGCTCCTCTTATATTTTCTCACCTGCTCTGAAACTGGATCTGCTCGTTGTGAGAGGCCCTTTTACCAGAGGACGGTGTCTCTTCTTTGTGTCATTTTGTCTCCTCTTGACTCTCACTGGCCATAACCTTGGTGGGTCTGGAAGAGGGAGCTGTGGTGCTGCTCTGGGTTGCAGAGAGCCGTCCCACCAGTGGGGAGCAGGCATGGATGGGTGGCAGACAAGGGAGCGAGTGTGTTGAAATCCTGCCTGTGCTTTTCCAGTCCAGGTGATGCTGTCAGTGACAGAACTGGTCTGAACCTCTGCCACCACTGAGGAGGGTGAGGGCGGAGGGAGAGGAAAACCAAAGCCTGTGGCGCGTAATGAAGTCCTTATGTGCTGAAAAGTCATATTTGATATGCCATAGACAGAGATGCTGACAGGCATGGTCTGTGCCTTGCAGGAAAAGGATTTGGAGAGAAAATATGCTGCCTTTGCAAATGCTGGCACAGAGCCAGCGTGGGCCTGTGGAGCATTAGGTCTGTTCGGTGATGACTCTTGTTAGAGAACTAAGGCAGAAATAGTTTGATTTTTTTTTTTTTTTTACTTTAGTTCAGTTGCCGAGTGTGTGGAACAAGGACAGCAGCATCCAAGAAGGCTGGATTTCTGTTCCTCAGCCTGTCGCGGTCTTAATGGGTGAATTTATGCAAGTCTGTTCTGGGCACTTTGGTTTCTTCATCTCAAGTCTTTGCAGCTCTTGGGAAGCTGAGTATCAAATACCATTATTAACTTGATGCCGGCTTTAGTGTTGGTCAGTCTATAATTCCTCAAGAAAAGTCACGGTTTTTACAAATCTCTCCTTTACAGTGAAAATGCATTTTCCTACACAAGTTACTGTGAAAATGAAGTGATGAGACTCCATAAACAGGACGAATGCATGTTCTGTGGCTGATACATGAGAGAGAAACGACTCTGGCTGCCTCTTCCTGAGCTTCTTTGAAGCAACTGGGATAACAGGACTCAAAACCGTGTATGATTCATTAGTTTGGACCTGACTGTACATTGCAAATTTTATTATGATCCATTAATTTGGGGGCATGTATTCTTGATTACAGCACAGGATTTTAACATGCCTTTTGAGTTGCAGAAAAAACTTCTTTTGGCTTGACTGCTCCAGTACATTGTGTATCCAGTTCACAGATCTTTTACCAGTAGTCATTGCTAAGGTTATCTCACTTTATTATTTGTCTTCGCTTATTCTTATAATATTGGACTCAGATTTGCGGGACCCAACTTGTGGGCACAGGTTACACAATCTCTCTCTAGTTGGCATGATGTGAGGTAGCTATTCTGCCACTGCAAAGTGGGGTACAAGTATTTTCACCCAAAACTGGACAAGCAGAAATGATTCCCTGACACCCCAAAACGACATTTAGCATTCATACTGTATAAGGAGTGGTCAGTCATATCCCCAAGCGTATTACCACACATTGACAATTGCCCACGCTTCCCACACAGTGCTAAGTGGTAGGGGGGACACCCCACATCTAGCTGCCATAGCTTGTCCTGATCCAGGAATTTTCCTTAAGATTTGCATTGTGGGTTGGCCATGACACACACATCCAGCTAACACATGCACAGGTAGCTTGCCTGTAGCAGCGAGGATGTATATACAGCTACAGCTGTATCTCTCATGAGATGAACTGTGCCAGTTCACAGCTGCAGATCTGCACCCCTGCTATAGTAGTTCTTCCCTTTTGCCTTTTGCAATTTCTCAAAACAATGTATTGAAGGAATAGAAGTCAGAGGCAAAATTTTAAAATAGAGATCCCAAAGAACAGCCTCCCCTCTATGGTGGTGCTTTCATTGTACCTCATTTCAAAAATAAGGAATGACTGTCAGTCATTCCTCAGTTTTCCCCCTTTTATCTAGCCTTTTTGCCCTTTTTTTTTTTTGTAAGTGGTGTGTCAATAAGTCACAAGCATTTATCAAATTAAACAAGATCCAGAATGAAAGACATAATTTTGTACTTAGGAATGAGGAGCAGGATGGAATTATACTAGCTAGATCTCATTATATGTTGTTTAGACCACTGTGACAATTTTTGCAACAGTACAAGAAAGGAATTGAAATTTATATTTGACACTACCTTTATTTAATGTGGTTTTTTATTCTGTTTACTAGTCTGAACATCACTTTTAATTCAGGAGATCAGAAAGAAGCAATGGAAAACATCTGTTTTTAGCTCTCACTTTTTGAAATGTTGTTGCTTTTGAGTCACTACAACAGATTTTTCTATTAACCACATTATAGACATATAACATAAAGGGCTAAATGCAGACTAAATGCTAACTACAGAACCCTCCAGATTACATCATAAAGTGTATGTAATAAAAAAACCCCTCTCCTCTGAGCTCTGCAACTTCATATTGTGTTCTCCTAAACATTGTCTTGCACAAATAATATGCCAATTCACACTGTCTTCAACTTAGTTGCTTCCACGACATAAACTCAGGGCAATGTCCAAAACCGTGATCCTGTCTATTAAGACCACAATGCTGAAGTCTGTCATAATTTCTACTGTGAAGCTACTCATGGCCTGACAGGCAAAACAGACAGCCCAGTTCTAGCTCAATGCCATTTATTTCAACAGTTTTCCTTCCAATTTTCTCTTGTGTACAAAGCAAATTAGATGCACTTGTATAACAATATTGCGTTTCTGGATGCAAGCAGCAGTTCTGGATATTTCAGAGTTAACATTGTCATGCTTCATTCAGGGTAGTAGAAAAATGTGCATAAAAACATTTGGGTGAGCGTTCCCCATGTTTTGCATCTTTTCTTACAACAAAACAAAACTTGGAATGTTTTTGGGTATCTGAAACTTGCACAGACTCACGTGCAGTTTTGGGAATGTCTACATAACGTCATGACTTACCCTGCAGAGTTTAGGAGCTTAGGCTCTCTATTCAAAATTCAGATGGTTTTAGCCATGTCTTTTCTTTTCAAAATTATCTCACGTTAATACCTTGCACTGTTGCTGCTAATTTGTGTTCCGATGAGGGGTAAGGAGTGGATTTAGTGGTACAAGAAGTATCTCGTACATCAGTAGATACTATATAAATTTTAAATTTGATTTACCTTCTCCATAGTACAAAATGTGTCACTAAAAATATAGTAGCAAAGTAAAGTATTTGCTACATTAAAACGGCATTCAAAATCATATCTCACTCTTCATGAGAATGTCATGGAGTAGCCAGTGCCACCTCTACCTACCTTCAGTTCAGCTGGTGAGCTCCCACCTGCGAATAATCCATCCCACTGGGAATGAACATCCACCGGCATTTGCAAATCTAGACTTGACTCTAGAAGTAGGAATACAAGGGGGAAACCTATTATTTTGCTAACTAGATCAGAATATCAGTTTCATGTCTACAATTGGGACAACACGTTGTTGCACAAAGTTTTCATTTTGGAAAACAGGCAAATAGTTGCCAAGCTGGAAAGAGAGACAGAAAGTGGCAACACAAATATGTCTCTATTATCTTTTCCTTGAAGCGTTCCGACCATCCAGATGTTTCTGGTGACATCTGTCTTTCCTCAGCAGATGCATGTCATTGCACAGTCCCATAACCTTATGCTGAGTAATTGAAAAAAAACCAACATACACTCAGCTCAGCAACACCCTGTTTACAGGAGACAAGCTTTAATTTCAGCACTTTCAACTTGGAGTGCTATTTGGAAACATTTAGCTCATAAAAAGTCTTACAGTTCATGCTTTGACCTCATCATGACCTGAACATTTTGTTAACAAAGTACCCTGTTAATGTTTTGACCAAAAGAACTAATGTACTTGGGGCTGATTGTGTTGCCAAAGTGGTGCTTGCTCCTAAAAAGGGAAAGTTTTAATTCTATTTTCAAAAGCAATGTCTTACTCCTAACTATATATGGAAATGTCATCAATCAGTCCTGGAAAGAGTGTGTGCGCTGCAGTGTGTTATATTAGCTTGTGTTTTTGCGTGTGGTGTAACAAATCTCACCATACCGTAGCTCACAGCGGAAGTCTTTTGCTATGTCTATTTTCCCTCCACTGGCTTGAGTAGATGTGAATATAACTTTTATTTCAATCACCAGCAGTGAAGTATAAAGTAACAAGTAATCTAAAGACGGGATAATAAAGTGCATAACCACTCACAGACATATTTACAGCAGAATTCTTTGACTAAGGTAGTTTTGCTTTTGGGTTTGTTGATTTGTTTTTGTTTTTTTGTTTTTTTTTTTTAAGATGTAACCCACCTGAACCCTTCACCTTCAACCTTCTGCCGTTGGCTCTTTTTAAAGGTAATAAACAATAATTTAGCTAAAAAATGGATTCTAAACATTTTATCAGTGCCCTTATAATACCTACCAAAGACTTTATCAACTGAAAACTATCTCCTTACTTAAAGAAGTATGTTATTTGAGCATTATGTCTACCAAGAATGCAAAAAGGTAGGTGTTTTTGAAGTAGGCAGTGAGCCAAGACTGTTTGGTGTTCATCTTTATAAACCAAATCCCTGACTGATAGATTCAGCAGCAATGAAAGTAGCAATCACACAAGCACGTGGAAATACTATGATGGTAAATAAAGGCGATAATTAAGAAAGCTTGCATTAGACAAATCAGATCGAATCCATGCTAAAAAACAGTGCATTGGGAAGTGCTGTGTGTGCAGTTATCATTTACTAGCAACTTAACTGTATTTCATCTGTATCTTTTAAATTTTTTGTAAGTCTTTGTCAAGATTAAGAAGAAATATATACTATGCGTATTTTAAAACAGTCATATTAACTCCCCTTTTTGGGTATGGAGCTCATCAAACATTTTGGTGTTTGTTTGGTTTTTTTTTTCTCCATCATCGGTTATCTAACTTACTACTGTCTCCTTCATATGGGAATAACAAGCACTTCTAGGTCCTTTTAGAAGTGCCATTTAGGAATTCAAATAAAAGCAGTCATAGCTGATTGGGTTAATATACAAAAAGGGGTTCTGCATGCCCCTGGTAGAAGAATTGTCATGGAAGAAAATATTAGTCAAGCAGACAAAACGCAGAAAAATAAAAAGTGAGAGGATAATAAATGAGAGGTTTTGTGGCTTCTTAAAAAATTCCCAGCTAAATGTAGGACAGCACAGACCTTGTCAAAATTAGCAGTCAACATGATATAAGTGTGTAGGATAAAATCTATTTTGTTGGTGAAGAAAAGAAGACTATTGTAACTTATTTAGCTACAGGATATTGTTTCTGACACTTCGTCAGCATGTTCTTATTAATACAGAGGCTGAGCTTTATTTGTGTCAAAATTGTCACTCGGAGCCCTCACTTCCCTGCAGACTTCAGTTTCTTAGTAATCTGAAATTTCACACAGTTATTTTTTGTTCTGGGGTTCAAACTCTATTTAATGCCAGAGTAAAAGTTGCAGATAAGCAGGAAGAGACAGAAACACTCCGCGGAACACAAACCATTGAGCACAGATTCCTAAATCTAACATATTTCATGCAGGAAGCCTGATCATAGAATCATAGAATCTTCATGGTTGGAAAGGACATTTGAGATCATCAAGTCCAACCATACACACGCAAAAAAACCCAAAACCAAACCCCTACAATCTCTGCCACTAGAGCATGCCCTGAAGTGCCACATCTAGACGTTTCTTAAACACCTCTAGGGATGGTGACTCAACCACCTCCCTGGGCAGGCTGTTCCAGTGCCTGACCACTCTTTCAGTAAAGTAATTCCTCCTAATATCTAACCTAAATGACAATCTATAAGGGACAGTTCCCCTTTTTAGAAAACAGGATACACAGTTAAAGGGACTTATTTGGAAAAGTCTTTACCCACATTTGCGGTACCTTATTCCTTGCAAAGGTTATACTATATGTTTTAGAAAGTTCAGCTAATTGTAAAGCTTACATTAAATACGTAATATCCTGAGTTACAGTAGGCATATATAAAGCTTTATGAAAACAATTAAATATGTTTTAGATTTAAGCCAATCTCTGTTAACCGGGGTTTGGGGGAAATGTCCTTCAGCGAGCATATTTTCATGAACAGTCTAGGTGATGGAAAACAGAAAGTCCTTATTAAATTTGCAGACAATGGGAAGGGTGGAGCTTCAGACATGCCGAAGAGCTCAGAATGATCCTGAAATCTGAAGTGACATGAAAAAAAAAACGGATGGTATTCAACAACACAAAGTACCACCCTCAGCCAGGAAGGATCAGTGTCTCAGATGCAGGATGGAGAAGAACTGGTTCGGTGGACAAGGACGGAAGACGATCCTGGGGTTATAGAGCACTGCTGGCTATTGTCATCCTGCTCTGGAAAGGCCAAACACTAAGCTAGGACTTACAAACAGGAGAAAAGTCTTTCAGCAGCTTCTGTTCTACTCAGAAAATAAAACCTGATGTTCTGCTTTAGTCAGTTTTGATGTCTCCACTTCCCAATCCACTCTAGTTCTATTTTCTAGGATGATTGTTACTCTGGACTTCGCAGTACTGTTTTCAGAGGACATGGAGCTAGCCACCATTGGTGACGACGTGCTGGATGAGTGGGGCTTCTGCGGTTCCTCCTTCCTCCGCAGCTCTGCTGTACGCAGTGCCCCACGCAGGGGCCTGGGCTGCTCCTTTTGCACAGCTTTTTTTTGTTCCATTTTCATTTGAGGAGGTGGGCCTGAACCCCAGATGTGACGATTGCTCTGAAATGTTTCCATTCCTAATTTCTCCCAAACTCTAGGCTCACCTCCAAGTCCGTCAGATGGGAAAACATCGTATCACATTTGTATTGTCTTTACCTCGGCCATTCTGCAGCACCACCAGGCCAAACATCCGTGGGACGGAAGGAATAAAAGGTTGGGTCTCCAAGTATTCCACATAACTCATTGAGCGGAATTAAGAACTTTTACATTCATAATTTTACTTGAGTTCAGACCAGTCAGTAAACATCCTTATTCTGAAAAATATGTTGCACAGCTATTGAAATCTCCCACTTTGTTCTGTCGGCTTTTAAAATCCTCCCTTAGATTTTGCTTTTTCTAATTTGTGTGTGACAAGACCGAAGACATTTACTTGGTTTGACTTAATTTTTCTTTATTCTGTAAGGTGTATGCCCTTCAGAAAGCAGAAACTGGCTAGTCACAAATGAATTATCATAGACTGCATGGGGAATGGCTTCATGAGGAAAAGCAGTCACTGCTGAAGTCCAGTATTCCCTTTTGCCTACAAAAGGCCCAAAACTTTGATATTTCTATTGCAAGCTAGTAACAACACTGGTTTCATTTCCACCCTCCAGACAACACACCACCTCCCTCAAGTGGTCAACAAAATTAGGGTTGTTTTTTCAGCTTCAAGGGTTGTTTTTTGGCACTGCCAGAAGAATGTGTTGAAGAATGCACTTTTTAAAAACAATATTAGTAGATCAAGTTTAAGCCATTCTGGAAAAATAAGTATTTTGAATGGTAGAAAGAGATAACACTCCCACAGAAACAAATACTTAGCTGGCATCACTTGGGCACTGTAGACTTTTGATGAGAAGAAAACTGAAATAGCTGCTTTTTTGTGGATGGGCTCTAATAGCTTTCTGCCTGCGGTTACAGGCATTCAGTTACGGTCACTGCCACGGCGGGGATTGTATAAGCACATAAGCTAATCAAAACAGTGGCACATTTGGAAAAGCAGCACTGTTAATTCTGATGGCTTGCTCAAATCCTCATTGGAATAATTACAGTTTTCTTCTTTTGTTCAAAATGCTCCCCATTTAGAAACAGTTCTTTTGTAATTTGCTGCCTAATATGTGCTTGCAGAACAAACTGGAACAATGCTAGGGAAGAGCTCACGGGAACTCAAACCAGAATTACATAAATTACAAAAACAGCAATAATGATGGTAAGATAAAAACAGAGAGAAAATAGAAAGCTTCATACTTCAGGAAGCAGCCCAGGCATGCACTGCCAGGGTTCAGGATAAAATTTTCTCATGGAGCGGTATGCTGTAGGACTGCCTTGCAGAGAGTCGTATATGTGAAGCAATGTCTTTGTACGTACGCCGACAGAATTCACCATGGCAATGGGTAAAGAAATTCCTGCTCCTGCAGCCAAATCATGGTCTTCTACACATCACTGGACACCTGCGAAATTCTGTGGGTGTTATCCAGGATGAAACCAAACGTTCACACCAAGCACCACCCTGTCAGGGCCCAAATGCTGTGATTTTCAGCATTACCTCATATAAGCAGACTGATAACAAACACAAAAGGAAAGTAGTTCAGGTAGAATTGAGCAAGCAATGGAAAATCAGGAGCACCAGAAAAAATATCTAATAAACCTATCTAACAAAAGACTACATGGCACACAGGTTTAGAGAGTGGGCAAACAAACAGTAATGCCAAGTCACCAAGCAGTTAAACTAGTTAGTACAGGAAACACAGTCCTCATGTTTCAAGGCCTAAGTCAGTCCCCAGCAGGAGTCAGGAATAAAATTGTGAGGTACAACACATATAGCCAAATATCTTATAAGAATTGCTCTTGCTAGGGGCAATGTTCTCTTCTAGGATGTAATTTTTGTGTTTCTTTTGATGGGTAAAACTGCAATCAGGTAGTTCCAACCACTTCTTTTAACAAAAGCCTGCTAATTAAAGCAACACTACACAGCCTCCTTCTTGGCATTAATGAAGTGCCAGAGGAAGGAAGTCTTAAGCATTTATTTTCCTCTCAGAGCATCTAATATCCCACACTACAGCCGTTGGAAAAATGGTAATACATTTCCTGACCAAGAAAAGAAAAAAAAAAAAAAAAAGAGAGAGAGAGAAAACATATTTATCACAAAAGTTTGTACAAAGTTTCTTTTGCAGTCTGTCTGAAAGCTGTTGAAAGGATAATGTCCCCTGCATATTTGAAAGAAATGTAAGTGGTATGAAAAAAAGTCCTTCTTGCCTTACTGTAGCACCAGGGTGGTTTAGGTTGGCGGTTGCTGGTCTCTAAAAAATACGGCCAAATCAGATTGTACACAACCTGCAGGTGTTGTGAGAGAACGTCTAAGGACAGCAGCCCTTGACTTGCAGTACAGATGTGAAGAGCTGCAGAGGAAGAAGGCAGCTTCAGACAACTTGCAAGGTCATCATTATTAACTTTTGATTAACCTACATCTACGACCCCCAGCCAGTTGTCTGCTGTTTTCCCTTATTCTATTGCTCCCACCTAAGAGCTGCCTTTCATTCGTTCTGGCGTCTGAGAAGCCTTTAGAAAGGAAAGCGATTCCTTAGTACCAGTTGCAAGCCAAAACAAACTCCCACCTCTAAATAGCCCTGAAGTTTAGAATTGCTTGAAATTTAAACTCATATCTAGATCCAAATTTGGCTGTTTGAGGTCATCTTTACACATTTTTGTTTAAAAAATAGCATTGTCTGATTCCCCCAACTTTTTTTGCTTCAGCCTTTTGGGTCATGGTCGGATTGGCTTACCAGAGGCTCTGGTAACCTACTATACACATCCCATTCCCTCCCCTCTTCACTTCAAAATCTTCCAGAGATGAAATTCAAGATTGCCCGCTAATTGTAACAGGACAGCTTCTCAGACAGATGACTTTCCAAGTAACCTTCTCATTCCACTCATATTCAGGGAATGAAAAAGTATGCCAGAGCGTTATGTGATGACGGATGAGGGCCAACATTACAATTTATGTTTGTGACCTGGCACACAGATGGAAACACAGAGTATGATTCAGTGGTTTTTGCAGCCTTAATCCCTACTAAAGAGTGGCTCTGCCAAGGTAAACCTGACATTTTAAATGAAACTGCTTTGCATACACTCCATGGAACCTGAGATCCCACTTTTGTGCTGCGGTTTCCTTCTAAAATGTAGCTACTGCCTGACAGGGCAGAGTAAGTGTGCAGTCTGGGCTCCCCTGTGCTAGCAGTATTTGGTCTGCTTCAGCAAATAGCAGTGACGAGCAGACCGTGCAAAAGGAGCGAGACAAATGTTTTTTGAACATGTACATTCCCAAGGCTGAGAAAAGGAGCAAAAATAACGGCTGGATCCCACTTTCCTTCCCCACCCAGGCAACTCCCAAGCAACAAAATCCAAATTAGGCCGCACATTTGTAATAACATCACATTTCCTGGTGAATCAATCATTAATCTGCAGAACTAGAAAAGGCAATAAAGGCAATACATCTCGTCATTACGTCCACAACTCAAAACAAGGTTTTAGCACTGGGAGCAGTTTCCTCTTTCCCCTCACCATTGCTTCTTTTGTGCTCTTTCTAAAAATAAGATATTGACAACTTGAAAAAGGGAGGAAGGGAAGGAATTCAGGTCATTTAGTGCTCATTATAGCACCAATCCAACCCAGCACAAAAAGCTCTGCTTAAATATACAAGTAGTCAAAACCAATAAGGGTTATCCAAGAGCTTAAAGGTACTGCACCAAAGCCCAGATGTATCCGACTGAGCCTCTCTGCACCAGTGTGGCAGGAACAGCACTGGTTTTCCTGAGGCAAAACCCCACCAAAACACCTCACATGCAGCGGGCAGCAGGGCTATACCGCAAAACACAGCTCATCTCCCTGCTCCCTTCTTCTCCCAAAGACCCTGCTGTGAGCATGCAATGAGAAGATTTATTTCGACTGAGGGCAAGTCATTTCACCCAGACACCCCGCAGTCATCAAATGTCATCAAAGTCATCGTAATCTCTGACTGTCACTGGCCAGACTTGGAGTCAGAGGTACAACCTGTGTAGTGAATAAATTACACGTCTCCAAATGCTGCATAAGCCTGAGGAAAGAAGAGCACAGAGACAAACAGGCTTCCTCAGCCTGCTCACCTCTGCCCGGAGAGAACAAAAAGCATTTCAGTATCCCTGTGTCTTACCTCTCATCCACCCCCAGCCACTTTCTGTACTTTCCTTCACCCAGACATAGCTTACATGTAAACAGGTAAAAATTCAAAGCCCCAGTGAAGTCAGACATCGCCTTGGGCTCCAGGATGAGAATCAGAAGTGCAAGATGCTATTCAAGAGCTTGCAGGTAGCACTCCCTTGCCCACGTTTACCCACACATGCACCTTTTCAAGCACTGATTTTTGAGCCTTCCCAGGAGCTCTCCTGCCTCATCTCCCAGGCCCTAACAGAGGGGAAAGAAATATCTATTTATCTTTGAACGCGTGGCTGTCCTACGGGGACCTGTTGTTAAGACTCGTGTAGCTGGTTTGTCTTTGAAACCAGTTTATTCCTTATGCTCTACTGAATATATACCAATAGGGCTGAAAATAGCTGCTGTAGTAATTTCTACATTTCTTTGGTTAAATAGAACCAGAACAAGGCTATTTCCAACCATCTATTTGGTCTAAGCCTACTAGTGAAAAGTGTTACAACCTGACCTTTTCAACCTCTCAATACTGCGTTATGGGAGAGCAGTGTTGAGAAATTCCTTTTCTTTCAGAAGAGAATGGTGGTAAAATGGCAAAACAGTTCATGAAGAAATAAAAATCAGAAACATTTGGAAGACACCTTTTTCCATTCAACTTTCTTAAAAAAGTTATGAAGGGCAGGAAAGGGAATGATCCCATGGATTTTTCTGAAGTCAAACAGGTGTGAAATGGGACCTTCCTAACACCCCACAAGTGCCAGGGAGGCTGGGTATCTGCCCTCAGCATTCTAAATGTTTTAGCTTAGCAATTCTTACTCCAACACTGCTCTCCTCCTCTAGCTTTTTCAGTAAATTTGTCCCTGACCACCCGTATGCGAATACTGCCTAGCAGGGATAGCACAGTTTTCTGATCCTTTCAGCAGGGTCAGTTTGGACTTCAACCACATTTCTAGGCAGCTAGACACAGCCTCTCTCATGCAGCTAGAAGCTTTTCCTAATGCAGTGGAATCTTCTACTATTTAAATATTTTTTTTTTCCAGAGTATAATTTAAACAGGATTGGCCATAATTATATATGTTTTGGAAATAGGAAAAAACGTATGATAGGAAATGTATGTTTTCTGCTTTCCATCGCTGATTTTGAGGCTCCCCAAAGAGGTCTCAAAAGCTTTGAAAAATTTTCTTCTGCTTTTATTAATCACATCTTTTTGATATTAAAAGTCAAAATACAGCAGGTTACAAGACAACAAGCCTAGCACATTTTCTTCACTATACAATAGCACAGAATTGCATTAAAAAATTAATTAAAAAAAAAAAAAAGGCAGAAAAAACCCACAGGGACATGGAATCACATTCATGTGTCTCTCTCTTTCTCTAGGTACCAGCAGATCATTGCATCTTAGGAATACTCCATATTGGAAGGTGGGAAAATCTAAAAGCAGCTTTGAAATATTGTTAGCTGTAAAAGGCATGTGGGTACAAAGATGTATAAGTGAATCAGGACACCCTCAGCTCAATACTCCCTAAACATTTCTGCAAAGATAGAAAAAAATTAAAATACATTGTAGCGTAGGAAGATGATTTTAGTTGGCTAAGCTGTAGTATAACCTTGGTAAACACTAAGACAGAAGATGTTAAAAACCTTTGGACTCTGCATTAGCACTTCTTTTAACTGACTAGTTAGACAGTAACTTTAGAAGCATATCACATATCATACTTTCTAGGAGAAGATTTAGCTATTTTTTATTGATGTAAGAACCCATGAGATTCACAGGTCACTTGTAACTTTTATTTCCAATAAAAGAAAAACAAGAAACTTGCAAACAAAATCCCTGCCAATATTCAAACAAGGAGAAATGTAACCAAAGTAGTCGAAATCAGAAACCACACGTGCATAGTCATGTAAAGGTGCTAGCATAGAGAAACAGGTCTCCAAAGCATGTGCTGACTCTTTTTAAACCATGAATAATTCTTGTATGGGTTTCTGAGTGATGGCTACTCTCGAGGACTGGAGCACTTCAGGATGAGATCCTGAGCAGTGCTGTCTCTGAAACTTTGCAGGTGATCAAGGTGGCATCCCATTTTTTAAATCTTTAAATCTTACCTGCACAAGCAGGTTTGCACAAACGCTAATCCAATCCTCCTTCCACTGTTTTACCCAGATTCATTTGTTCTTCCTATATAACTATTCCTTCAACGTTTCCATCTTTTTCACTTTATGTCCAAAAGTGCATGCTCTGCAGAGACAGGCACACAAAGGTCTGCTGCAGAATCATTGTGATGCATGAATGCTGTGCCAGAACACTGCACAAGTCTCTAGGAGATGCACAAAGAGTTTAAGAGAGTCAGAAGTGGTGTTGATATCTGCCTTTTGGATAGTAAAGGATTAAATCAGGAAGCAAAAAGGACTGATCAGCCTAACAGGGATTAAGCCCACTCGCTCCCTAAAGAGTGCTCTAACCACCAGATCATAGGGTACGCTTGGGCAAGAGCATTCTTCATTCTCCCTCTTGAAACGGAGCCACAGTGCAGCCGGGCATGCAAGAGCTACAGAGGCAGCCCGAGAAAAGGCAAGAAGGAATACGATTGTAAGCTAGTGGTTAGGGCACTCAACTTGGAGGAAGATGGTTGAAAGGCCTAGCCCATTCTCCCGGGTCTGTTTTGGATTTTCTTTAACCCACAACTAGTCCAGTGGCAAACTGAAGGGAAAAGCATACCCATCCCAAGAAGGAGGGTCTAACCTTCAGTTTCCTCTCTTCCCAGGCAAGTATCTAACTAATCAGCTAAAGCAAATATGTCTCTTGATGCTGCTTCCTATGGTTCACCTTCAAGAGAAGGAAGAGAAGCTATCGTGTGGTGTACAGTATGGCCTGGAAGCTTGGTTGCTCCTGCAAGATGAAGAAAAGAGGAGTTTTCTCCTTGTCCGGCTGAGCAGACCCTGCATTGCAGGCATCCTGCTGCCTGTGAGAGCACTGTGACCACTATGTGAAAGGAGTGTCCCCCTAGTCCTCTCTCCCAGTAGGTACCTGTCCTCGGAAGAAAGGCATGCAGATGAGGCAGTTGAGTAGAGACTAGCACCCAATATTTCCAAGGGGAAATATTCAATATTCTTAGGGGAAGAGACGGGTACCTAAATTAGGTGACCTGACTGACCATAAGCAATGGCACAGCTCACACGACTGGCACTGAATAGGATGGGGAGGCTGAGCAGATGTAGAATACATCTCATGCTGGTTTGTGCATATGTGTGTGTGTTTGAAGAAACATGAGCATCTTCCAGTCTAGTGATCTCTCAGGTAATGTCAGGAGAAGTTTAAACACACACACACACACAGACAAAGTGTAATGATCCAGCCAGACTGCTATAAGCTTTTGGCTTCTGCTGATGCAAACCAGATGTCGACGAGATCTGAATTTCTGAGTTTGCTTAACTCCTTGGAGCATCGTTCTAGAATAAACACAAGAGGCATCTTTTCTCACTGCTCTCACAGCTCTCTTCCCTCTCGCATCAGACTTACCTCAGCTGAACAGGTTATTTATTGTCCATTGGGAAATGTCAACAACACAGCATCATTTGAAAACTTGGAGGGAGGAGGGGAAAGAAAATCACTGTGAAATTTTCCAGGCAAAACTGCATTTTTACCCTTCATTTGATCCGATACAGTGGTTTGCTACTGTCAACTATAGATCCATTGATATGTTTAAGTAGACCAGAGAAAAACCTTGCATTATTCAGCATAGTAAGATAAATGTAAATTTAATGTACGGCTTACTGAAAACTGATTTAGGATTTTAGTCAAAGAATAATATCATTCTCCTCTCCCTTGTGATTTAGTTACTTCATGAAGAACAGGTGCTTGGAGAGAGTGTACCTGGTTAAAAAAGATCAACATCTGTCCTGTTCTCCTTGTGTAAGATAGTACACACAAAAAATCTGCAATTTCAACACCACCTATATAATTCCACAACTAGCATAAAGTGCCTTGATTTACACCACCACAGATGGTACAATGAAATTTGGGAAGGGGCAGGAGGAACAGGGAAGAGTACGACCCTTCCTGTGACAACTCTTCCCCCTTCCGACTAGCTGCCCCAAATTCGCTTTGCCTCCCAGATGTCTGCAGTCTGTGTCTCTGGCTCACAAACAGGAAAAGCAACCTTCTTTCCTGAAAGAAAATTGCTTCAAACATGGAAATTGTGGGAAGAGGCAGCAGACCAGACTATATAGCATGGCAAGGTCTCTGACCAAAATAACCTAAATTGCACTTATAAAAAGGACCAAAATAGCTTAAATTGCACTTATAAAATGAACAAAAGTTGCCTATAACAAACTTTTCGTCTAGGAGATACAGTATTCTTTTTTGCCATTTCCACATATTACCGAGAATAATCTATTGCTCTGCAATGCATCTATGTTTACAAATTTGCGCAGATGTTCAGTGCCGTGCTCTGCAGTAGCACAGCGCTGCCTACCTCACCGGGAGTACACGGGTGGAGGAGTTGGCAGAACTGACTCGATTGTTTTCACTTGGACTGATCAATAGCACCAAAAAGTTTGTAGGAATTACAACAGTCCACACCGCAACTCTCTCTTATCACGTAAAATTTGAGTGTGGAGCTAGCTGTTAATGAAAAACAAATTAGTTTTATGATCAGACAACCCATTCACGTAAATATTGCAAAATCTTTTATTTGTTTTTTTATATGAACCAGCTCTCTCCCCTTCCCCCAAATCAGCAAGGATGATCTATCTGTTCCAGAGAGAAGAGAAGATTTAGAGTAGCCTGGTAGAAAGCAAATATTTGGAGAGGCCACATTCAGACCGGGAGGTACAAAGCCTGCAGCAAGGCCAATCTATAGATCACTGGCTTACAAAGCGACGGAGGACTCCACTATAACTGGTTGCAAAAGTGATGATGTTTGCAGTGCTGCAGATGTTTAATCAGTTCAACGAGTAAATAACAGTAAAATCAGTCTACTGGATGTGATGAGTCTGCAGGGATGTATACACATGTGCAAGAAACACCCTTCTTTTATTAGCATCAGAGAAGAGGAATCCTGAAACTCCCTCTTTTTGTGACTTGGGGTCACAGTCTGGAAGAGATTGAGGATCGCCGTGTTAGTGAGACTCAGTTTCTGGCACTAATCAATCTGGCATCTTTTCTGAGTTGTAGAAGAGGTGATAACCCACCTATACCGCCCGTAGATCACTGACAGTCTAAGCAGGCTCACTGATCAGCCAGGCATCTGAGTAATATTCAAAATGAGACAAAATAATTAGTTCCAGCTGTAGATTTTGAACATACATCTAACTAAAGCATCTTTCTCTTTAAAAAATGTCCTCCTCCTGTCAGCGTTGTAAAGGCTCTGCTCAACAGGCCTGGTCTCCCTGGTCTCTGTGTGTCTGACAGCCCTGGTACTGCCAGCTACTCTGCAATCATTCCCATTTATTAGCTGGAGGCTGACAAGTCCATTGAATTCCACTCGGCAATAAAGCATGTAAGGAGTGACACTGTCTTCTGCTTCTGGGATTACTCACTTGCTTTTTGAGCAGTGCTTAAGTGCTTTGCTGGAGCAAACCAAGCCACTCAGCACCATCCAGGATCTGGCACTGCAACCCTGGAGACTGCAGTCCTACATCCTACAACTCAGAATTGCATTTAGGGTAGGAAAAGGTGATGAATGTTCATAGATGAGTAAGTAAATCACAGAAGACTTGAAGGAAGATGATCAGAAGGAGAGTTACACTGCTGTATTCTTTACAGCAAACAAAGAAAAACTTCAAACCAGATGTTTTAAGAGATCTTATTCTGCACAGAATGCACTGAAGGAAAGTAGTCCTGTTTTGACAAGGTACAGGATGTGCTGGAACAGCCTAATACACTGAGATGACAAATATAGGCTAAACATCAGAAGTTAACTATAAAATTAGTTGGGCAGAAGTGCAGACTCTCAAAAGAGGCAGATGAAACCACAAGATCTGCAGCTATGCAAGAACCAGTAAGGTACCACAGGGCATGAACCAGGACATGGTCCCACAAATGTAAAGGACCCTTTTCTGGATCACCCAGGCTGATGTTATATTTTTCCCTATCCATTGACAGACCAAGCTTACTTCCGTTGAAGCCAGTGGGAATTTTGCCACTGACTTTCAAGGGAGTAGCAGCCCTATGATTTGGCTGTGTACAATTTCAATTAAAAAGTCTATGAATCACATCATCCTGCCCTTGGCAGCTGAGAGAGGAAGACAGCGGGATAGGAAAAGAGCAGTTCAAGCAAATGGAAATAATTTTTCTATAAAACTTTTTTTTTTAAAGGAAGATACTCAGCATAACTTATTCCTTTTTTCCTCCTGTTCCATTACTAATAACTGTCCAGTGTGATTAAAGTAGATTGGTAACATCTTGTTTAATTTTCACTACCTACAGGTTTGAATCTGTGAGATTTATTCACCACGGGTAAAACTCATTCCTGTACAGAAAAAGTTGTCTTGTTCAGGGGTCATTCAAGTCCTCACTTAGCTCAGTATTGACAATTCATTTGGGCTTTGGATAGTGGCACACCCTTGTGAACAGGGCACGGGAAAGCCTCCCATAAGTACATCTGTGAGCTTCAGTGATGCCAGTGGAGCTGACTAATTGTTCAGATTGGAAACAGACCTCTGCCCTTGCATTCACTCTGTGTCAGGAGCACCCAGCTGGTTCAAAACGTACCATTGAATGTGTATGCTTGCATTATAGACTGTGTGTATTGAAGTATATTCTAAAAAAGAAAAAAAAAAAAAGCAGCCATCCAGAGAATATGACTGTAGTTACACAAAGAAATTTCATATGCAATGTTTTCTGAAAGAACGTAGGAAGGACACAGGATAGTGCCAGTAGACAAAGACTGATGTTTGGATGGCCTTGGCTCAGCTCCAGGCTTCCTAAATGCCCAAGTGCAAGTCATTAGAAAAGTGCCAGTGTAGGTCAGTAGACAGATGACCCTGCTGATTCTATTAGCACTACATTCAAAACTGAAAATAATAAAACCCAACCCCAAAAAACAGAAGGCTAGAGGCAAAGGGTACTGACAGAGCATAAGTGAGCATGGATGAGGGTGTGCCTGTCTGATCAGTCTGTGGAGAGGCATTCCTGTGGGCTCAGGCATGCCGCTCCACAAGCCAAGCTACCCCCATCCCTGCCCGATGTGTCTGGCTCACCTCCACTGCGTTGTGTGGTGCCGGCTCAGGCCAGCACGGGCACCAGCACCGGCATCAGTATCTCAGATGCTCAAAGCACGTGGGTGTTTGTCTCACACTGATTTCAGTGAGATTTAGGTGCGTAAAACAGGAAGCATTTTGGAGGACCTTGAAATAAAACCCTTAAGCCTTCAGAAGCAGTAGCTTCCTAGCTTCAGATAAGTACCACCAAATGACTCCCGACGTAGCTAGGGTCATTGCCAATTGGGTTGACTCAAATGTACTGCAAAGATCTTTTTCAAAAGTGTTTTTCCAGAGATAAAGTACTACTCCCTGCCTCTTTCTCCCACTAGCATCCATATTCCGCAGCACTGTGACCTTGTCATTACCTAGTAAATTAATAGAGGTATCAAGATAACTCTCCCTCTTGTAAGAACCAAAGCATTTCAGCTGCAGCAAGTCTTACCCTGAATGAAACCCTGTGAGCCAAAGCTGAACCAAGACAATGTGAGATAAAACACATAGTGCAGCAGTAGCCCACAACCTATTTTGGCAGAGAAATATTTGTTTTGTTTTGGTTTGGTTTTTTTATGAAGGCATCAAGTCATGAAGGGGAGATTAAAAGTCTTCCACCCTGTAAATCCTTTTATCCACAAGGTCTTCTTCATGTGTGTGCCATGTGTACCCTGGTAGTCTTCCTATTTAATACCTGTAATCCACTCTCTCTTTCCATAACACCCACAATCCTTTGATACTGCATGGAGCAGAGTTCAGAAGCTTTGCAAGCCAAGACACTTTAAAGTGATTTATACAGTGAAGTAGAATTTCCTCTGCCCACCTGCAAAAGCTGAAGCATTTCTGTGATTATAGTTCATTTTTAAAAGTTTCCATTCATGTAGGGTTTTTTATTAAAAAAAGAAGCACATTAAAGGGATTCATGTATGTGTGTCTGCTACTTAAATCTTCAACAGGTCTCACAGTGTGCCACTTGGAAGAACAAATTTGATTTCATTTGAAACAATCTGCTTGCTACACGCAATTGTTTTAGCTGTAAATTGTTTCATTACACTATAAACAAATAGAATATAGGAAAGGAAAATATCAATTACACATGCAGAATTTTTCCTCTAATAACATCACCACACACTTGTTTTTATTGTAGAATGAAGTAGCAATCTGTTCATTTTCATTAGCAACGTCACACTCTTAACAGCTATTAAAATCGCTTCTTGAGGATCAAATTAGAGCAACGAAATGCAAAACAAAAAAGGTAAGCCCTTCTCATGCAAAACCATTCCTTTAACTTCCTCAGTCTCGACATGGAGTAGCAAGATAGTGGCAAATGTTTTCATATCCCATTGCCTACTCCCTAAGCCATGCTGTCCCTTGTTAATGGAAAAGAACCTCAGATTAATCAGAAGAATGCGTATCAGAGAATATTCCAGTTAGAACAATAGGAGAAATTATTAGCAATGTCATAAAATCGCAGCTGGTAACTGAAATGTCTGCAAGGATCTCTAAACTAAACGCAAATAGAAGTCCTTGTGGAAAATTAAGACAAGTGCCCCTACATTTAAAATAAAATGTATGGACTAGGATGTTGAAGCAACTAGCAAAAGCAGCAACCATGGAAGAAAAATTATTACCGGGTATGTAAACACTAGTTAGAGGAATAGCCTGGCCTTATTCCATCTTGGAAGGCTGTTATGTTACTAAAAGGCAGCAGTAAAAGATCAGAGCATTGTTAATCAGCATGAAAGGAGAAGATCGGCCAAGAACAGCAAAAAATAAATATATTTTTAATGGCTATTAAAAATCGCAGGTCTTCTGGCCAAGCAGGGATGTCTGGTTACCTCACTCTAGCAGGAGACACAGTAATTGAATTTACCCTTTGGTGCTTACACAGAGGAGGCCGGTTTTAGCAGCACCTGAGGTACATGGAAACACAGCACTGGGAAGGCCGGGTGGCTGCTTTGTCTGCCTTCTTGGTGTTGGCTTTGGGAGGCAACGGCTACACCTGTTTGTACAGACCAGCCAAATAACCCCGAGATGCTGAACAATCATTCATAACAACAGCTTAGAGTCCACAAAGCCTAAATTCCACCTACGTTTAATATAGTAGGTAGTGTTTCCTACAATATATGGAATTTCCTACATAATTCCTATGCAGCAAATACCATGCCTACATCTTTCCAGCTGTGACTGGACCTTTCAAGGCACTTAGACAATAGAAAACCCTGGAAATTTTAGCTGCTGGGAAGACTGTTGGTAGAGTTCAGTGAATGAGCAATACGAAAAGCAGCACATCATCGTTACAGTAACTGTACGCCTTGCAGATCAATGATGTACCTGCTAGAGGATCAGGACATGAAGTCACCATGTTAAATAAAATATGATCTAAATCCTACCCCCCTGGAGGAGGATCTCGCTGCGGGAGTTTTGATATGCCCTGTTGCCTTTCAGGAGCTGCCAGACATCTCTCCAACGGAGCTTCAGGCTGGACTTATACCCAAACACCATCTCGCTAAACGTTTTTGGCAGGAGGGCATACAAAATGAGATCAGACTGCTAGCTCAAAGGTATTGGGTATTGCTCACGTACTAAAGAGAATTGTTCTGCACGTTGCAACTTTCCTCACTCACTTGCTAGTGCAGAAGTGGATCCATCTTTCACAGGAGTTTCTGAAGTGAAACAGAGTTAAAAGGCTTATTTCATAGGAATATTCAGTAAAAATAACGGTGTTCCTTACACCACATACCAGCTATTTCTTCAATGGGACTTACTGCTGTACATATGACAGTGTGACCAAGGCATTGCACAGAGCTGACACCCTACTCCAGGGAAACTGAAGACTGAAAAATCAAAAGCAGCTACAACACGATACTTCTGGTGAATCACATGCCAACAGTCTCACCCATGGGTCATTTAATATGCGATTTCAAAGCAGATGTATTTTTCCTAATGCTATTTACAGAACTCTTAAACTGCAAATACAATTCCTTTTGTTGCTCAGACTTTTTCCCAGCTGAAATATTACACTGATATTGTTATTTTGGGATGTCTCTAATCTTTTTATTTTTATCTTGCCCTGCTGTTAAAGTTTCTTTGGCTCCTGTTTAAACATCTGTGGAAAATACAAGTGGATTTACATTTCAATAAGAAACTTTCATTGATTGTTTTTTCTCCTGAATGAAATCTCTCCTCCTATTTTCATGTTTTCATGGGAGAAAATCCAGTTTTCTTCTGCAATTCCTTATTTTTGTTTGGCTCTTTTTGAAACCTTTAAATTATCTCTTATTCTTTTACTGGTTGGGAGAAAAGAAGAAGGATCCCTTCACTCATCTCATATTTTGGCCATTCATTCTTAGCAGGATCTGACAATTTTATAAGTTATATTCTCAAGTAATATATTCTGATATTTTTTACTCAGGTAGCAGTTACTGAGACAGCATTGGATTTTTAAAACTCTGTTTTTCAAGCATAAAATTCAGAGGTAGTGATTGCATTGATCTATGTGAAATGCAGCATGCTCTAACCAAAGGCAGTTGAAGAAAGCAGCATTTAGAGATCCATGGTTCAGCTGGGGTTCAGGATCTGCATCTGAAACTGAACCAAAGCCAAGAATAATGCTCAATTTATTTCCATGGCTTTATTTCTCATTTAGATTAAAAATAAAAAGAAAGAAAGCACGGAAGGGCTTTAAATCTCACAAATCAAATGTAGTCAGAACTGTGGTGTATAATCCCACAGGTTTGAATTCAGGAATTACAGCTTTAATTTTCAAATGCATGGGGTTTATATATGACGGTGCACATGAGATGATCCAATCTAGCACTTTACTGTATTATCTTATTTTTTACCTTAAATTAATATAAATGCTCATGCCTAAAACAAACAGTGTGGTTGCAAAATGTCAAAATCAGAATAAGTGTTTTCAGGAGCATTTCGGCAATTTCTGTCAGACGTCATATAGGCTACAAGGATCTGTTACATATAATATTGCTTTAATTCATAGCACCAGCAACAGGCTATTCTTTCATAGTTCTAACTTCAGTTCAGTTTTGATGAATCCTCAAAGCTAGGCTTATCCAAAACTACAAAATTCACAGCATGAGATTAGAAATCTTTTGGGAGCGTGTTTTACCACCGGTTGTCTAGGATTTCGTGAAGTCCGGGATTTTTAATAGCATCTCAGGGCCTGTGCGTTCACCCTTGATCACAACCAGAATAGCAAAGAAATTAAAATTTAGAAGTGCTTCAGCATCATACTGCTCTATTCAGCATTGATTCTGCAAATAACCTACATTTTACAGACAGAAGCACAGGGGTGACAGTTACGCCAGAGCAGTTCATCTGTCTGTGGTTTGTATCACCTGAATCCAGTGCTTAATAAAAGCGTGTATCCTATGTGTGCTGTTAAAGGTGACTTAATGCAAAACTTCATCACTTTCTGCCTGCTTGGGCTCCTGTCATCCTTCCTCTGCAGGATGAAGGCAAAGGTTGCACATCCTCCTGCTTTCTGTGGTCACCTGCAACTTTGAAAAGCCTCTGTAGGACAGAACCTGTTTGAATAGAGAGAAGTTTACGTATCCTGATAATATAAAGCAGTGAAAAAAAAAAAAAAAAATTGGCCCAGGGGGAAGGGGTGAGGGGGAAAATAAATATTTTTCTTATTCTTTTGCTTTGGATTTGTTTTGTTTTGGGGTTTGTTTTTTTTCTTTTTTTTTCCCTGCAAAAGGCTGTAAAGGGGCTAACTGCACACAGAGAAGCACACACAACCAAACCAAACCTGCAGTCTCAAAAAGAGAACAAATTTCTGGGGAATCCTGTTTGAGACAGGAGTAAATGGGGAGCTTTTGTTGACAGCACACTGTCTGCTTCTTCAGGTTTCTTTATTTACTGTGATCTGAAAACAGAGAAGATTTCAAGGTTTTCACTTCATGCAAATAATACAGAAAATTTTAAAAATGGTAGATCCTATGGGAAAATAAACTCTTGCCGTTCTGCTGCTTTAAAGACTTTCACTCAATTTATTCTGATTGTTTGACTCTTATAAATTGAGGACCAGATCTACAACACCTAGTAAATTAATGCAGCACTGCTAACCAAGTCGCGTTCATATACATGAGTTCAGATCTGAAGCCTCCGTTGCTTTTGGATATGTCTTCTGCAGTAAGCGATTTCCCCAAACTGTTTAATCACTTTGGAGTGTTAGGAGATTTTTGCACTCTATTAATGAGATTATCCTTATTAGCTTTATCTAAAGTTTCAAAAGATTCTGTCATTTTAAGTGACTGAAGCAATAAATTTGAGAAGGTTTTAAAAAAAAATCCTAACAAGTTTGCCAGTAAAGCGAAAAAGAAGCAGTCAGAACTGGCAAAAAACTCAATGTGGATGAGGCAGGTTATGACTGGGAAATATGGAAAATTATTTGTCCAACTGCATAATGATTTAATAAAAATATGTACTTTACACAGCGCGGGCTACTATATCACCATTTATACTTGTAAAAACAATCTCCTTTTATCTCTGCAGGCTGTGCAACATCTGGTAAGCAGCTTCCGCTCTGCATTCTTTGTTGCCCACTAAAACTAAGGTTTGAGGAAAACCCATTACCCAACTTGCCCCTAAAAAGTAAATATTTTAAGAGATCCACCAAAATGTCTGAGGATAATTCACTTATTTATGGACATGCTATTAACTTTATAGTTCAAGCCAGTTCTGCCTCAAAGGTTCTGCATCTGATGGTGGGAAACCTGTTTTTAATGGCAGATGGATGGGAGGAAGGATAGCCCTTCTCAGAAGGAACGCTTTTAACAACTTTTGAGAACTGAGCTGTACAGTGCAACTCAATCAAATGTAGTATGCAGATCTGAGGACTGGGCTTCTCGAAAGTATTTCCACCACAACTGTCTTTGGAGGGGATTTTTCTCACAAGTATCTTCTTTCTAGTTCTTTTTTTTTTTCTCTCTCTCACTGAAAAACTCAGCACCCAAACTCTACAACTTTTCCTCTCTGACCTGCCACATCAGTAACCCTCAGGACGGTCATGTTCTTCCCAATTTCCCTCAGCTGGTGGTGCTTCCTTCAGCTCCTCTCTGCTCATACCTACAGGTGGCACCAGGAGAGATGTAGGGCAATTATGGATATGAGCTTGCAGGTCAGATTCAGAGGTTCTCTTTTGAAGCTTAGCCTGATCTTTTTAAAAGTGGAGGGCACAGGAGTGTAAAAGTATTATCTAGCCTGTTCTAAATCAAGCCTGCAGATTTAGTGCAGCTACATAACCCCCCAGTTTTCTTATGTTCCCTTTGCTCCAGAGCAGCAAGTGTTGAAACAGCCATATTTTTACATGGTTTGACATTTGCCAAACTTACTCTCAGCTCCCAAAGGGCAGCTGGATGCCATGAGGCAGTAGGAGAAAGAGATGGCGCTGCAGCAGCTTTCCCCTCCAGGCATACTGCCCTGCTGTCACTTGGTCTCAGTCCTCACCATCCTCAGCAGGATCTGACCCCAGGGTCTCGAGCAGCACAACACACAGACCTGCCTGTTACCAGCCCTTCCAGAGGAGACATACCAAGGCCCGTACAATGGATCTCAATGGCTTTAGGCTCTTCCCCCTCCACAAACTTCTAAGGCTGGGCCTGGCTTCACACCAGAGCAAATTTCTATCCTGAAAAGGACCTATACAGGAGCAGCTGGACTGACAGGAAAATGTTTGAGATGATAACCATACGGTTTTGTGTTAGGAGCCCTGGCAGGATAGGCCAAGTAACGGCATGCTCCTAAGGATGAAAGGCATTGGAGTTACATCACTTCTAGACACTGAAGCATGAATCTGAAAAGGTTTCCTTCAAATTAGCATTGAAAACATATGCACAGGTCCTAAATTGAGCTCTTATGGCTCGTACGTTTTGTTATACTGGCACTTCCCGCCCCTGGCTTTGTTTAATCTTACCCAGATGTGCAGAACTACAGACACTCAGACATAAGGCATGCACATTTACTGCTCCACCCCAGCCCTGCAAACTGTCCAACAGGTGGGATCACTGAAGAGCGATATATCCTGGTGGAACCAAATGAAGACTAGGAGGGAGATGCTCTGGATCAACAGGAAGATACAAGACAGGGGAAGGAAGCTTTACTTGTTTAACAGCTAAGTGGCAGAATTCTCTGGAGGGAGCCCATGATGCCAAAGGGATGGTGCAACCCTCTCCCATGACCTCCCTCCATTCCCCTACCCCCACCTCGTCTGCCTCCTCCTTCCTGACTTTGAAGAGGAGAAAGGAAGAAGATCCCTCTCTTGTTCTTCTCATGAAACAAAACTCTCCCTCTTCCTCCTGCCCTGCGCTGTGGATGAAAAGAGAGGACGAACCCACAACATCCCCTCCCCTGGGGCTCCCAGGCAGGGTAAGGAGGCACTGCTGGCATGGGTTTCATTGTTTAACTTTAGACACACAGGATTGCATTTTTGTCCTTAGCTTCTAGCCTGTTTCTTTTTAAAAGAACATACTGGATAAAAGTCATTGCTTAGGGCAAAAAAAAAGACACTGGGCTTTGAGTTTCATTCAACTTATTAGTCCAAGCTGACTTGTGGTATAATTGTAATTGTGCCAGCTATCTGCTTAAATGTCCAGCTTGCTCTGGTTCTGTGACTGTTTCTCCTCAGAGTAGCTTGTAGCTGTACAGAAAGGGTATGAGTCTTAGCACTTGGAGTAGACAAGGAAAAGTATTACTGTTAAATTCACAGGTTTCAATATTTAAAGGGTGGGGTGTTTTTAATCTGCCTGTGCTGCTCTTAAAAACTTCCCTTTTGCCATTATTCCTTCTAAATGACCTATTGGGATCCTTTGTTAGGGGGAAAAAAAAAAAAAAACAACAAAAAAAACCCAACAACAAAACAGAAAAAATGAGCAGAGAAAGGCAGCAACAGCAAAACGCTGACAGAGAAGTAACAATTTACCTGTAAGAAACAACCAAAACATCAGAAAATGGGATCCAGCTAAAGAAATAAACTGAAGCATTAGCTTAAGTTTAGCCTGCAACAGTCCTTCAGACCTAGAAAAAGACTCCTGGTCTGTTAGCGTAGCTACGGGGAAAGCAGGAGGTCCTGGGCGGGGGGAAGCCAGGATGCTCTGCCTCCTTCGGGAGCCAGGGTGGAGCTGCCTTCTCAGAAGCACTCATCTCACTTCTCAGAAGCACTCATCTCACTTCTCAGATCTTCAGGACACCTTTCTGTGAACATCAGTGGTGGTTTTCATCCACCTCTTTATTTGCAGCCCCCTAAAACATTATGCTGGAGTTTTTCTTAGTTACCATTCACTGGCCTTTCCAAAGTAGTCCACAGACAGTCCAGAGGTGGAAAAGCACCACCCTTGGACCCTTGCCTCCCTGGCAGCAAGGGAAGGCAGAGACAGTGCCAGAGCTGAGAAAGCATACATCCATCACAAGCAAAAATCCAGGATGGGCAAAGGTTCACAGAAAGTCCTTTGAGAACTTGCTATACCCCCGCCCAGGAAGGCGTTTAGGACTGTCCTAGGAGCTGCGTTGGCTGCTTTTATGCCAGAAGACACTCTCTTAGGAAGATAGACAAGATGGTAGAGTCTATCAGAAATCCCAGAAGATACCATACAGGGAGCCCTGTTCCTTCTGGTACCAGACTCATATGAGGTCAGAGGCTGAAAAACTTGTCCAAGAAATAAACCTGCTCTCTTCTGATGACGGGGCATGGCCAATTCTGCTCTACTTCAGCCCGTCCTGAAACAGAAAAGATTTCATAACCTGCGCATACATCAGATAGCAAGGTACCCAGAAAATACAAGTGATAAAGGGTACATTGCTCTTGAATTCAATGGAAGTTAATTCACTCCTTTCAAAGACAGCATCAGCAGCCCTCGTCAAAGCAGAAGTATCTCGCCAAGTGCCCACAAGGATGGTCTGATGAGGCGAGAGAGGGCTTTGTGATTTCAGGATCAGACCCTTTGGGAATGAATAAAATAGAAGGTTGTGTTATGCTGATAATATTCTTCTGTACATTTCAGTCCCCATAATGCTCTGGACACAAAGCATTTAATTTAATTAGGGATGGAACAAGAAGGCCATGTTATGGTTTTGGTTTTGAAGAACTACGTTAGTCAGGTTGTGATTTGCACAACCCAAATCGGGGATGGTTTAAATCCAGGTTCCATTTTTAGCCAAACCGACAAAGTCCAGAGGGGATAGAGGGCTCAGATAAAAGGTTTTGAGTTCAGTCTCATGTCTATAATGGGCAAACTGGAGTGGTTTGGGTTTGAATTTTGCAAAACCTCATCACTCAGGTTTTGGTTTTGCAAAAACAAAAACAACTTGGGGTTGGTTTGGATGTCATTCCATTTTATCTGAATCATTAAATTTGGGGGAGGGGATGGGGTTGGCTAAAGGCTCCATTTATGTCCCATCTCCAGCTTTAACAGCATGGTTGTGATTTTTCCTGTGATTTTTCAGGAGACAAAGAAAACCAGGGAAAAAAAAAAAGATTATTAAGTCAGTTTAGGACTCAGTTTTTTGAGATGCTAAACAATTCTGCAAGATATTGAGCTAACGCAGCTGCCAGCACCTTTACAAAATGTTGAGGCCACGTGGTATTTCGTAGAGGAGTAAGCCACTGGCTTTTTACAAGTCAGGCCCTTGACTGGCAGAGCTGTCACCAAACCTCTGAAGCTTGATAGCCAAGGATCTGCCCCACTGAACCAAATTTCACTGCTGTAATTAAGCATGTAAGTCCCATTCATGAACTCAGTCAACCTGGACAGAAGTAACTGGAACTTTAAAAAGGTTGGAGATTTATGAATTCAGGTGACATTTGAAACTGAGAATTCATGTTCTCTGAGCTGAAAGGTTAACACTGTCCAATACGGGCCATGTGTTGGGAATGATTACAATGATTAGGAGCTGGGGGTGCTGGTGGACGGCCAGCTTAACATGAGCCAGCAGTGTGCTCAGGTGGCCACGAAGGCCAACAGCATTCTGGCTTGTATCAGGAATAGCGTGGCCAGCAGGAGCAGGGAAGTGATGGTGCCTCTGTACTCGGCACTGGTGAGGCCTCACCTCGAGTACTGTGTTCAGTTCTGGGCCCCTCTGTACAAGAGGGACATTGAAGTGCTGGAGCGTGTCCAGAGGAGAGCCACCAGGCTGGTGAGGGGTCTGGAGAGCAGGTCATATGAGGAGAGGCTGAGGGAGCTGGGCATGTTTAGCTTGGAGAAGAGGAGACTGAGGGGAGACCTCATTGCCCTCTACAACTACCTGAAAGGAGGTTGGAGAGAGGTGGGTGTTGGCCTCTTCTCCCAGGTAAATAATGACAGGACCAGAGGAAATGGCCTGAAGTTGCGTCAGGGGAGTTTTAGGTTAGATATTAGGAGGAATGACTTTACTGAAAGAGTGGTCAGGCACTGGAACAGCCTGCCCAGGGAGGTGGTTGAGTCACCATCCCTAGAGGTGTTTAAGGAACGTCTAGATGTGGCACTTCAGGGCATGCTCTAGTAGCAGAGGTTGTAGGTTGTTTGGTTGGACTCGATGATCTCAAAGGTCCTCTCCAACCATGAAGATTCTGTGATTCTGTGAAAAAGAACATCTGATTCACAGTTATGAAACAACTCATTTAGACAGTGCTATTCATAGTGTAATTCAGTAATGTTTTATTATTCTTTCTTCTGCTTCCTGTCTTTGTGTTGATTTTTCTCAGATGCAAATTCAGATATAAAGCAAGTTGCTGACATTTTCAGAAATCAATCCTAGTTGCGTCCTTTAGAACAATTTTCCCTCCCTCTTTTTGATTGCTCTATTTTCAGCAAATGAAAAATAAGATTACATATATAAATGTATATTTATATAAATATAGACATTGTCAGTGTTATTAAGAATCAGAGCTAAGCTACTAACTTTAGATACCCTTTTAATTTGGAGTAGAACAAACATCAATACAAGGTTCATTGAAGATGCTTTCTTTGCTCAAATTAAGGTTGGATCAGTTCTGCAGTCAACAATTAGATGTCTGTAGAGAGCTATTAGATAAATGAGTGAGAAAATGTTTATGAAAGGTAGAATCTTTCTGTCATCTTCTTAGTAGCATTTGATCACTAGATCCCATTTCCTATAATGCTACATCCAAACCCTTCTTTCACACTCAAGCCCTGCCTCTTACTTTTCCCTAAACGACTGCTTCTGCTCTGCATTCTAAGACCTGATGATTAATGCACAGGCTATGTGGTATAGCTGGAACAGGGCAGACACCTAGTCTCCACAGTTTCCTGTCCAACCTCCTCAATACATGCAGGTTTCCAAAATGCCAGGGTCCGTAAAGGAGCACTCTGGAAGGCAGAGCAGATTGGAGACACCTGTGCTTGTTGTCTTATTATTCATTCTTGGTCGCTGTTAATGACTATGTAATATATTAATCAATCTTACAGTAAGTTGTCTTATCCATTTTTCAACTTCTCTGGGTCTCTGTTGTTTATATGTTCTTTTCTTCTTTGTCTGTTTCATCTTTTCTTTCCCCTCTTTCATTTTTTCTTTCACTTTCTCAAATAACTTCAGACTCTGCTCTTTTCCCTCCATCTCTTACCACAGCTCCCCCACATCCTTTCTCTCTCTTCCCATCCATATGCCTATATCTTTAATATCAAGCGCCCATCTTACCCTCTTCACATGGACTCGTGACCATTACACTGCTGTACCATAATGGCAGCAAATTACTCTTAAGGACTTGCATGCCTCTTCCCAGACAAATTAATTGGGATTGTGGCTCCCAAGCTCTCTGTAATTGTTTCACACACCACATTCACCCCTACAATCCTCAGCTGTGTCCTAGCAAAGTTTTTCATTTAAAACTGTCCTGCCTGAATGCAGTTTTCAAAGACTGGAAAGCATCAGTATGATTTTGCATTTTGTACATACATCTAGATACATGTCTGAAACAGAAACAGAACCGTACATCTTTCTTGAGTGCAAAATAGCATTTTATGTTGCAGTTGTAAGCTCTACAAATACCCTTGCTTTGCTAGGGATACACTCCTTCCAGATGTGTGCCTAGCCTCTCTAAACTACGGCTTTGAGAGTAACAGGTTATTAAGCACCCTACATACGTTAGCCTGAGACCCTACAATTCCTGTTGATGTTTCCTTCAAATGCACAGGGAGCCTCACAGTGCCTTTCTAAATGGGGTATTGCCTGTTGTTAAATCCTTTATTGTTATCTGCACTGTGGAATGAGGTCCAAAGGGGCAGCAACTTAACTCAAAAGAGCTGCTCTGGCTGTCCCATGGTCAGCTTCTGCTCCAGCAACTATTGTCTTATCAGGAAAAAAATGAACTCTTTTCCTGGCCGTATGTGGTTGCCTGTTGTCTTCAGGCCCTAGCCCTTATTCCTTTCCTGCCAAAAGGAGGTTAAGAGCTAATTTTAACTGGGGGGGAGGAGGGGTCAAAAGTATCAGACGCTTTCCAAAAATCGTTCTCAAAGAGAGGATTTCTCAGAGCAACAAAACCAACATTGGGCTGTGATAACAGTAAACTCCCCTCCCACTTGATGTTGTGAGAATTGAAGAAACTCGTATGAGATAGATACTGCTCAATCGCAGTGCGCAGATAAGAGCATGAAACCTTTTAGTCATGTGCATGCTTGGGGGTGTAATAAGGGACCGCCTCAATGAACAAGAAGAGGATGATGATGAACGCCAGGTGATGAGCACTAGTGGGAATGGGGAAGTGGGAGATCACATGGAGGCAACAAGCATTTTGAAACAGAAAATTGTGATACCTACTGGGGGGGGGAAATTCTCCTTTGTCATTCCCAAAACAGACCTGATGTTTACATATTCTGGCATAACTAACTTACACAGCATGAATACTCACCTGGATTTTTCCAGTTCCCTACCTCAACTTCATCCAGACTTCCAATAGCACTCTAGACTCACTATTGAGTAGACCCAGGAAAACCCAAAAGGGTGGATAAGCATCCAGATCTTTTTACAGAAGGCAAAAATCAAAAAAACAGAAGTCAGGGGAGGTGCAAAATTACCCAAGACCAGAGATAAATCCCAGGTTGCAGGACTCTCACTCTGTAACCCAAACACAATTTCACCTTTCCAGAACTCATGTTGAACAAGTATCAGTGGGAAAAGGACAGTGGCAGGAAGGCATTTCCTCAGGCCTATTCAAAAAACATTTTGCTCTCATGGTAGTAATGAGGGATACATGAGAGATTTGTTGGAGAAAAAGTCAAACAGAGCTTTAAGATGGAGCAGTGTTAGTTTGGCAAATTTTGTCACAAAGGGTTGTGGGAATTATTTTTTCTGCCTTTAACTAAGGAAATGAAATGCAAACAAGTCTCCTTTATAACTCATTTGAGATTTTAAAGCACCGAGAACTCAAGAATTTCATTACTAACATTCCCACGGCAACTGTAACTTGTCCATACTGCACATGTATATGGCACCATAAAAACTAACACTCCAGACAGTAATAGAAAATTTCTGAACAATAGTTTTGTACTGTGGCGGTTATTGCAGAAATTAAAATGCTGATTTCCATCATACATGTTGTATCAAAATGTCAGCCAGAAGGCTGAAGTAACATTGGATAGGTTTTACTTAACCATTAAGGAATTCTCTCAGCTTCCTGGGAGAAGTTCCCTTAACCTGTGCATCATCCTGGAATCTTTTCCACCTCCACCCATTAGCCCTCTCCACCTTCACCCACCTTCACCCTGTCCTTGGCTATGTCCACTACCATAAACCATGAGATGAGAGCAGCTGCAGATTTGTTGCATGCGTGGGAGGATGCAAAAGTCTGGTAGCACACCCGCTGGGGTTCATCATTCACCCCGTTTCACGGAACAAAAGCACAGGCCAACACAGGGGTGGCATCAGTCGTGTTGGCCGACTCTTTGGTCCTACCTGCAGATTTGAGGTGTTTGATTGTTCTGCTACTTGAAAAGCAAAGCTTCCCCGCAGGCTGTGGGGTGAATTCCTCTCTGTTATGCGCACATCCAGCATTCAGGGCAGTTAATCACAGTGGAAACAGAGCTTTGATGGTTTTTTCACGTGGCCTCAAGGTTATGTTTGGCCATCAGGCAGGAAGTCTTGCTCAGTGCATCAGCATTAAAAAAATACTAATAAATCTTCTGTGAAATGTACAGTGTATAATGAGCGAGTCACTGTGATACCATCTTTCACCTCTGCGATAGCAGCTGAGCTTGTGGAAGCCAAGCTGAGGCAGGAAAAGGTTGGCTTTATCTTTGTGTCTGTCCAAGAAACACCATCTGGCATCCACAGCTGGAGAACCACTGCAAAACTTGTCTTGGTGTCACAGTCAGCCATCTGGAGACAGAACAACCTCGTAAGGTGTTCAGGTGAACAACTTGCTTGAGTCAAGTAGGGGCACGTGCAGAAATGAAGAGTGTGAACAGCGTATAGGTCCCAACTGGCCATGGAGCAAGGCTTGGTGCTGGAGCACACAACTAGCAGCTGTCAGGAAGCCTGCTTTTCCTGAACCCGTGTTCCCACTTTTTTTGCTCATCCTTTTTGAAACATTGCTGCCTTTTGTTCTTCTGCTCCCTCCAGCGCTGCTCCCAGGGTGAGTTTTGCGGAGCATCTGGCTCCCTCCCCTCCTCCAAAAAGAGTTCCCACCAGCTAAAACGGGCAGACTGTTGGCAATCAGGACCCCATGCAAATCAAACCAAAGAGGTGTCTCGTATTTACAGCGCACCTCCTTGTTCTGGCCTGCTGCCGGGGAAGGGAGCTGTGGATGGGGAGGAGGCTGCTGCACGGGCCAAGCAGGGAGTTGGTTGTTTGAAGGGAAGTTGAGGATGTTGGCCAGGGAACAAGTGGAAAGACAAAAATATGGGAGACTCCTGCTTCAACTGCATTTTTGGCAGTTGTGGGACTGTCGTTGGCTCAGAGCACGGTACATGACTGGCACAAATAGCTGTTTGGAGGAACAAGGGAAAGGGAACACTGTATATTTCACATACAATTTGACCCACTATAATCAAATTTGTTAATAATAACCAGCAAATAGCTGAGTGGTAATGAAATGATACAGAATATGTTCTGTGGAAATTTCTAGACAGCACCAAAACTCTCATGCTGAGTTCTGTAAAACACTGCCCTTTTAAGGAGGAAAGAAGCCATTTGAAAAACAGCCTTCCCATCCTCCCATGGGCCAGATGCAGCACATGGATTCAGTTATGGCAAAATCAATAGAGTGAAGTAAGGAATTAAAAGTAATCAGGTAGCTGAGCACTAATACATCCAAGCAATAGAGTAAGGGCAGCAAAGGAGGACTTATTGCCAGTTACTGGGAGCTCAACAGGAAAAAAGTCTGAGGGAGAGGGAGAAGAAGGAGAGGAAATTGTGGGAGAAAAACAGCGAGGCAGAGCTGGAGACAGACTCCCAGTCCTGGAGTTTTCCCAAGCAGCTCTGTTCAACTGCACCACACAGGCACTGAGTAGCCGCTTGTACTGGGGAGAAAGCTTAGCTGGCCTTAGCCATGAAATATGGTTAGGGAGATTCCCCCAGCAAGCTCTGCCTTGCGTGGTGCCGGGCAGCCAGAAGACCTTGGGTCTGAAGGTACGTCTACCCACAGAGACCTAACCGGAATATAGAGAAAAGTTCAAGAAACGCAAGTCCAGTGAAGCCAAATAAAAACCCTAAGCAGTGAGGAGGGAAAGACAAGGAGCATGCTAGTCTGGTTTTTGAATCAGATAAAGTCAAGCTCCGTGAACTGGCACTCAGTGATTCTTATATATGTAAGTATATCTGTGTATATATATGGTACTCCATGACCCATGTGATGGAGAAGGTCAGAACAAATTATCATAATGGTCTCTGCTGGCCTACCACTTCATGAATCTCTGAATTTATGAATTTGTATTTGAAAGTACAGCCCTCTCTCATGCCTAGCAAGATATGCTGTGGCTCCAGCAGCACTTCAGTGGTGAGCCAAGTGGGAGCCACGCAAGGAAAGTAAAGTCACGAACAGCCAAGCAGTGGGGCTACTGCAATCACTTTTTATGCTACTATTTAGGAAAAATCTTAAAGATTTCCCGGTATTTTTTTCCGTATGTGAAAAAAATAGCTACAGGACCCAGGTCTCAGCATGGGGACGAGTATCCAGGCCTGCCTGGGAAGGTTCTGCTCTGCAGCTGGTCATTTCGCACTGCCTACCTCACAGCCACCACGCAGTTTTGTCAGCACAGTGCTGCTTCCTGACTAGCGCGCTCCATGAATCTTATCTGCCGACAGCGCATCATGCAGAGAGGATTTTGTTTATATACACGCAGGCACGTGTGAGACAGAGCTCCCTGGGACCGCGTGCATTGTAACCTGTGCTTTGACCTTTTCCCTTTGCTGGCTTTGATCAGACTGAGAGATTTTTGTTGGGGACTTGCTAAATATGCAAAGTAGGTTTCAGGCAGCGTGGCTAAGGATAAAGCAGTCGGATGCTAGCTGAACAAACAAACAAACAAATAAACAAACCCCAAACCACTTCTAAAAATTGAATTTTGCTGTCACATGATTCTATTTTGGCTTCTGTTTGCAACATTTAATGATAACCGCACTGATGGCTGACCTTGAAGAGACCGGCTGCAAACCCCCCTATTTAACATTGCTGTGTTCTCCAGGTCATGCCATAACCCTCTTTTCTCTCCCTCATATTTTCCCACATGGATCATTGCATTTGCAGTCGTAATGTTTATAATCATAAACACTGAATTGTTTGCCTGCCTGCCTTGGAAACTCCACAGCCATTCCACCCCTGTGCATGTTCATCTGCTGTCCTTCCATTCCACTAGAGCCACATCTGAAGCTGCGTGCCCGTTGTCCTCAAGGCTGGAGTTCTTCTGGGAGTCCCAGAAGATGTTCCCTGCCCAAGGGAAGGGTGCCCTTAGCACAGCTTGCCGAGCACACATGTCAGCAGGGCCCCAGAGATGCCCCGGTCCCGGAAGGGGTTTCGGTCAGGGCCGGTGCCTGCTCAGCCATGAGATACAAACCATAGCTAATTAGGCTCATTCATTCCAGCCGGAGGGGAGCCAGTTGTTTTTAAAGGGAACTACGTAGATCCTGGTCCCGCGTGGAGCAGCTGTGGCCCCAGCCAGGGTCATTCGGGGTGTTGGTAGGGACACGGTCGCAGTTCACAAACATGTCCCAGAATGACCCAAATGGAGAAGAGAGAAAGCCCATCCCCCTTCCCCGGGCACCCCTGTCCCGCCAGAAAAAGCCCCGGCAAGACAGAGGAAACTGAGATCCCTCCCTCTGACTTCACTTGTCCCTGTTATTGTTGTTGGCTTATATTTTTGTTGCATTTGAGAGTCCTGGTCAGAAATTAGCTAAGCTCATTAAACAAGGTAGTGTGAAAATAAAAGTGAAAGTTCCTGCCCCATATATGCCTCTCTCACTTCTCTGTGAGGTGCATAGGTTTTCTGATGTGCTGTCTTCCTTTCTGTTGTTAGGGTTTTGTACAATAAAGTGCTCAAAAGCCTCCAAAGCTCCACTTAAATATAAACATCAAATTAGATCTACCCAGACATAACTGTCCTTATGCCTTCAAATAGATTTGCAGTTAGAAGCTGAACTTGGAGACATATGGTTACCTTTAAATTTTGCATTACACATCTGAAAAAGCAGTGACTGCCCAGCTTTCTCCAAATTACTTGCCTTGACTTCAATCCTCAAGTTATCATACATTGAAAATGAAGAACGGAGGAGCAAAAGTGCAAGGGAAAACCTGACTGATACTTCGGTATGTGATCACTGCATCAGCCAAAAGGCCTGGCTTCCAGTTAAGGACTCTGACCTGTAAGGGGTTATAGCACTGACAAGGATATTTCCTCTGGCTAGAATGTTGGCATAAGAAGTCTTATAGCTCACACTTAAAAGCAATAGCTCTGAGAAGGGCAGATACCAGAGAGTGTTTTTTTAAAATCTCTGTTATATTCCTGACACTTGCGCAATGACTGTAACCTGAAAGGGGGGGCAGGGATTCTCTGCTTTTCTCGGGCCTGATTGATTTAGATCAGAATAGTTATTTGGCTTTCAAGAAAGAATTATTGTTCCCATGTGCAGCGATTTTTATATGGCCAACAAAGCTTTGTGATGTTTCTAGCATATGGCGTGAGTGCATTTACTTGACAGCTCACTTTATATTTAGTCCAGAAGCTTGGGTTAGAAGTGGGAAAACACAAGCAGTGATTAGAAACTCCTTAGCTCTCACCTGGCTCTTCTCACTGACTCCCTGTGTGGCTTGGGACGCTGGGCTACAGCAGTTTTTAAAAACAGCCTCTGAGCAGGACTGTCTAGTTCCTGGCTGCTGCGAGACACTGTAGGCCTTCTCCTTACATTGCTGTAAAAAATAAATCTTTGGGTTTTTTTTTCTCCTGAAGTGTTCACCTAACAACTTAACCACCTAAAGTTTAAAGGTGTATATCAGTTTTCCGATTTCTAAATGTGGGATGTTAATATTAATCTGCTGCATCAACATGGACTAAAACTCAGTTACTTAAAATCCGTACAGACCTTTCATGTTCACTTTGAATCAGTTCATGTTCAGTCTCTTATTTCAATACAGAATTAAAGTCAGGTCAAATCAGGATGTACACGTGCTATATGGCATAAGGAGTCCTTCCTTTACTGTCAATCCAGAATGGTTTGATTTCAGCCCAGTTCTAATGGTGATTGATTGAAGCGTTTACTGCAAGTCCAAGTCCCAGCCGCAGGACTCCTTTTGCAAATGTGCAGGTTGACTGTTGCCACTTACTCCGAGTGGCCTTCGTACAGGATTTCTGGACAGCTGGCAGACCAGGAGCTCGATATCCAGCCAAACAAAGTGACAAGGCAGTAGGGAATTGCTAAAAATCTGTGACCTACCACCAAAGCTTATAGGGCCAGCAGGGGTAGAATAACCCCTGATTGTATCTGCAAAAGGAAATTCTTCCAGCATAAGCTATGTCTGAATAAAGCCACATTCTGGTGATTGCTTCGGATGACTTTACTCACATGAGTCATGGGCATTCATTTTTTTTTTCAACCGTTATTGCTCTGCTGTGTCCAGAGAAAATGTCAGCGTTATGAAAGAGCTGCCCAGCTTCCTTACAGCAAAGCACTAAGTGTTCAGAATGAGAGTATTTCAGAAAAATGTGTCATAAAAACAATCCACAACTCACAGGTGACCAGCCACATGGAAACGTTGGCTGCTCTCAAGTGTCTCAGGTGCTCCCCAAGGCTTTCTGCTCTGGGTCCTCACCTGTCAGTGCTTGGGTGAAGAATATTTTGCTGTGTTTCCAGCATTGTCATCCTGTGCCCCAAATAGGAGGCAATCGGGGAGGTCCCTGGGGCTGAGGTCTCATTACAAGTCATCGTGCTCTGCACTGCTCCTTGACCTGGATTTTTGGTGGGCCTGTGATGAATGAAAGTCACCCCCCTCGCCTGTGGCATCACACAGATTATACACTTTTCACAGAGAAGGTATTAAAGCAAATCTAAGCAGTAAACCTCTTTGTGAGAATGACTAGTCGTATAACATGGTATAAGGACCAATGTCAGATTGGTCATCTGATGACAAGCAGCTCCTTTAGCAAGTATTGTTTAGCTCTTACAGGCTGCCTACTGTTGTATTCCTAAAATTACTAGGGTCTTGTTAAATCAGTCAGGCATGGGTGCTTCACAAGGAATTGCCAGTTTCTGAGTAAAATTTTCAGAAGTGCCTTTGTTACTAAGTCCCATTGACTTTGAGTGGTACTTAGAGATCAAACACATGGTCAGGTTACTCAGACTTGTCCGGCCAGGAGTTACCAGAGGTTGTGCATAAGCTGAATGGCAGTAAATGTCTGTGCGCATACAAATGCAATGTAATTTGACCTAATTTAAACTTCTCGTATTATGAGGTAAGTTCAGAGCTGCCACAGACTGAAAGCAGACGCACGGAAGGGTATTGCTGCTTAGCAGACACGTGGTAACCTGCTACGCTGCAGGAGCTGGGTGGTTGATCTGGGCTCTTAGGTTCTCAAATCCCTTTTGAAAATGGAACTTGGGCAATTCAAAAAATTGCACGTTGTATGAGAACCTAAACTCAGCACGTGAGTGCTATGTAGCTTTGGAGGCACTTTTAGAGATGGCTGCTACCAGTAATGACAGCACTTGAGAGGAAAAGAAAAAAAAGCTTTCAAAAAGAAAAAGTAACTGGCAAAGTTTCTCCTTCCCCCAGCTGAAGGCACTATGGGACCTTGCAACTTGCAATGATTTCTGACTCCCGTGCAGAGCACGTTGCCCTCAAATTGTCACAGTGAGGAGATAACTTGGTAGAGGAAAACTGAATTACCATGTAGTTAGCTTTATTTTCAGAGAGGTTTCTAATGAACTTATCATGTAATTTCCATAACAAAGTGTGTAATTATTCCTCTTTTTTGTTGTGGAGATTTAATATTGAGTAGTAGCCTCAGGTCTATTGCTAAACCACATGCTACAATAAAGCTGTTGTTTTGTTTGATTTTAATTCTTAGACCTAACAAAAGGACACCCTGGCAGAACTTGTTTAAAGTGGAAAATTGGCTACAACCCCTGAAGCTCAGAGAAAATATAATTTATTATACAGTTTTCTCAATGTCTTCATAAGCATTGTCCATTTTCTGGAAAACCACGTCAATAAATCAGCCACTAATTGTTGTTTGAAGGTCAAGCTAAAGGTCTTGTTTTTCTTGCAGTTGACTTCTGTAGGTGAAGAAACATTTGGCTTCATGGCTAGACAGTCTTGGAATTAATTTTCCACCAGTTCTTATGCTACTGAATGTCAAATATTTCTCCCCTTGAAACTGTCACATCATTCTGAGGAGCTAAATCTAATTGCCACCTCTTTGAAATATTTCTTTGAGCATTTCTGTGGCTTTGTAATTTTTGTCTGTGTTCTTTCCTTTTCTGCCTTTGGCACTTTTTGGTTTTGGTTTGGTTTTTTTTTTTTTTGGCTCTAAAGGCCTTTTTTGAATCTAAAAGTGCCCTGTTAGGAGCCAGGCTAAAAACAAAAATTGCAAGTGAAGATTCATCGCTGTGTGCTGACTTCCTCCATACCTTAGAAAAGGGTCTCACCTGCCCCATTGGGCTGAGAGGGGGAGTGTGGGTGGCTGGGGGGAGAGGCAGCCACCAAAGTTTGCTTCACAGGCGCAATAGCCTGCATGGGAATACATGTAGTGGACGACTAGAGGGAGGAAAGTATTACAGGGGCTGACAAGAGGGATACAAAGGAGAGAGAAGCCCTGGAAAGCCGCTGACTGAGGGTTTCCAGCCTCTAGCTGTGGGCCCTGGGAGTGCTGTGGGAAGGGCTGTCCAAGAAAGGCAAGAGGCCATGATGAGAGTCTAGCAAACGCAGTGACCTGGGGTCTGGATGCCTTCAAAAGGAGCAAAGCTAATTACAAGGATACAACTCTTCCCTGATTTCATCTCATACAAGGAGCTGCTGGAGGGAGCTGCTGTACGTAGGACGCTGTCACAGTTTCTTTCCCATTGCGTGGGCTGAGTTATCGGACACCACTTGGCACCAGTCCCAGGGGACTGGCTGCACCAATATGCATGAAGCTCTGGCTATGCAGCCCATTTCTTTGCTCTGTGTGGTGAGTCGCGGTGGAAGGCTGCCACATCGCTCCCAGCACGGTGTGTGCTGCAGCATCCTTTCTGCTACAGCCACCCAGGCCCATCTCACCTACTATTAGATGCCAATCGACATCTACGCCTGGACTAATGGTCTAAACACACTCAATGGGGAGAAACAGACACATCTAAAATGCAGTTTACCTCTTCCTAAGGCAGCCATATTAAAGAGGGCAGATGAATTGCTCTCCCAACATACCTATTTCTTTTCTTTGGCCATGAAGGAAGCCTCTGTAAGCCTTTAAAGTTAGTTTAGATGAACGCGCTTTGCATATCTGTAAGAACTAATTGTATATTTAAAATGCTGACATGGGTAACATTCATTGGAGTTTTGCTTCTTTCTACTATTTGTTCTTTTTCCAGACCACTAGCTGTTTTTCATTTTTTAATCTATTTGCCTTTATTATATGTATGATGCATGATGTGTGTTGCTTCTCTGTTGCCTTGTTCATTTACTAGATACCAGCAACATGATTAGGTGCCAGTTCTATCACAAAACATTCACTCTGAATTCACTGACTGAGGAAAAGTAGATCTTTCGGTGTAGATGTTGACATTTGGCCCAATGAATCCCACCCTAGGTGAGGCTTCTTAGGTGCAGAGCCTGAAAGTTGCACAATGTTTTAGAAGCAGAGAGTAATTCTACATCTTTTCCTGAAGAACTAGTCCTCCAGCTGAGAGAGGCAATCAAAATAGCAAGGACCATGCAGCAGATTGGGAACAGATGATTTCAGAAGAGAACTGAATTTTGGACAGGAGTGTTTGGATGTGTTGGATGGAAAAGAAAATCTGGGTCATCACACACAGGCAGGAGAAAAGACTACAATGAGAGAAAGAAAGAGGATTAAGAGTATATGAAATGAGTGAGGGCATTTTGGGGAGGGAGTCTATAAATCTCTCTCATCTCCTGCTCTGCTACAATCAGACGCATTTTTAGAAATGCTTGATGGTGCCCTCTTTCCTCGTGTCACCTCTGCCCGCAGGCAGCTCATGGTGTCATGGTGTTGCCCCTGCCCATGTCACCCAGGAGAGAGCCTGGCCTCCAACAGCAGCCAAGGTGAACGGGTGGGAGGGAAGGACTGCATGGAGAGATGTGAAGAAACTGTTCCACTGTGTTCAGATGGGAGGGGTTTGTACCCTACTGAGATCTAGAAAAACAAGTGGAANAAAACAAAAAACACAACAGTTCTGCAGTTCTAAGGAGAAAATAATATTTGATTAAAAGACAAAACATGTATGGGGTAACTTTTTCATTTCCTGTTCATGATGAAGGTATTACTGACATTACTTAAGCTGTGTTGAAGACATATAACGAGAGTCTAAGCAGATATAAATGTTCTTTTGGAATGTTATTTATAGTTCCTTGGTACCCAATGCCAAACGTTAATAAGGTTTATGAGAAACCAGTGGAGACTGTAAACTGTTAGACTTCTAATTTAAATCATGTTGCTGACTCCATTTGTTTCCTACACATTGATCTGACATTCAGAGATAAATCTGATAAAATTCTCCGAGTTGGAGAGAGATTTGTTTTCTGTCAGTGCAAATCTAACTATTAGAAAGACAAGGAATGAGGTTATTGGCAACAAAGCCACAGGCAGCAATATACCACACTTGAATACTTCTTTTTTATTTATTTAAATGTTACAGTATTTGATAAATTGCTTATGCAGCCATTTAACTGACTCTTCTGGAAAGTGTTTATTTGCAGTCACCTCAATGTCAGCAGTGAAATGAGCTGTGACTGAAATTTCATTAAGAAAGTCATATTTCATTATTATGGCCTCAGCGATCATCACTCTGTATACATTAAGTACAAAACCTATAGAATGTTTAAATAATAATACAGCTATGGCAAGAAATGGGCATGAGCCAGACAGGATATTCACTGTTAACGCACTGGCCGTACCAACAGCTCAGGCTCTTGGGGGACAAATAGCTGAAAGAGCGTGTGGGTCTTTAACTTTGAATTTCCTTTGATTTACCCATTTTAAATCGCAGCCTTAATTTCCTTCAGTGCAAAGAAAACCTCTAGGTACCTGCTCTGTGCCAAACGGAGCCCTCCTGCAGTAAAATCAGAAGGAGAAGGCCAAAAAGGGAGGGACAAGTTACGAGGATCCTCCTTAGGATGTCTCTTCCAAATGCTTCCCTTGGTACAGAAGGTGGTTTCCCTCCTGTGAAGAGTGAGGTGACAGGGGTGGGTCAGTCCCCCGTGCCCTGGACAATCACAGGGTCCGGGCCAGGGGCTGGTGCTTTCCTGCTTTCTGAAACTCCCACCATGTTATTTCCATTTTACAGCAGCTAAATTCAGCCTTTTCCCAAGCTTCTCTGTAATGTCTGTCTACAAACCAGCTTGCCCCAGTTCAGCTAGATGGGCTTAAGCATTTGTTCTCCTGCAAGTCTACATTGTAAAGATTTGGTATTCCTATGGAGGGACGTGATTTGGAGCCTGTGAAGCCACCAGAAAGAGGTATGTACAGACAGACAGACAGAGAGGCAGGCAGGATTGCAGCAGCCATGCTGGCCCAAACCAGGTGACGGTCCATGGCAGAAAGCTCGAGGCAGGGTGAAGGCCCTGCTGGGAGGAATATTTTGCCCAGGTGTAATTTTGCACCTTAATTTTTCTTCCCATCACATACCCTGTCACCTAAGTGGTCTGGTGCACCCCAAATGTCACACGCTGACTCAGAAACAAGCTGCAATATTTGCATCTGACTGTGTTATGAAGGTAATGATGCATTTAGAAGCCTCATTTTGAAGAAACAATATTGGGACAGAACAGCCTGTTAAGAATCAGGCCATGAAACACTTTTATGGCTCCTCATGCCTTAGAGAGATTAATGATACGTGGAGTTTTATTCCTATTTTCCGACAGTTAAAAAAGTCCTCAAGGAAAACAGGCATACAAAAATGAACACAATTTAGATACAGTAAATAAAATAGATCATAGAAGGTAGGGTTATACTGGGGGTTTTGTTTGTGTCTTTGAGTATACCAGGATGAACAAAATGAAAACCAGTATGTCACAGGAAAATGGGACCAAAGGGGACCTTGAAAGACAAGCGGCTCTTAGACAGCTTATCTACACCTTCCCTCCCAATGGTGTGATTCAAACCCTGCAGAAGTCGATGTGTGTCATAGGCTTCGGTCGCTTTAACTTAGCTCCTCAGTTTTTTACAGTCCCTTTGGAGCAAGAGAAACCTAGCTTGCCTCCTCCCATACACCAAATAAAGTTTCCAAAATGGCACCTCTGCCTTGCTGACTACACTCTTTTCTTTTTTAATTGTACACGTGTATCCTTGAGAAACCTCACTCCAAGCTCAGGATAAATTCATGTTTCCTCTGCTTGCCAGAAGAAAATGAAAAGTAAAGCCCCATCAATTTTATTGCTCATAATTGTGGATAAAATGCAATATATTTGGCTCATATAAATTTGCTAGCAAATTATATTCAATAAAACCCTGGTGAGCAATTTAAAAGCATAAATCCCCCCATGCTGAAAAAACCCTCATAAATTATACAAGAAAAAGGAGTGATTTCATCAAAGAACCAAGCTCTGCCCATGGAATGTTTCAATAGTACTGGATTTATAGTTTTCTGGGAGACGATTTATGATGCCTAATTTTCTGCAATAAAAAGCTCAGCGGGGATTCTCTGAATGAAATATCTTTTAACAAATAAATAAATAAATAAAAAGATCCATCTGAGAGTGAATGCAGACAATGCCATTCTTGGAGAGCCACCCTTTCGTGTTCCTGTCCCAGAATTAATCATGAATCAGAAGGCCCTAATAAAGACTGCATAGTGAGAAAGGAAAGGAAGACCATTAGACTTTGCAATAAATGCATCGCACAGTTGGAGAGGGCATTTTTAGTAATAAATTCACCTGTGAGACTTCACAGCCATTCTCTTTAAATACAAATAAAATGGTCAGACTGGTCTGAAGGAAAGGTTAAACATTTCCGAAATACACAGGGATGATTACATTATATAAATAATCTAGTGGGGGAGGTTGTGTGTGAAGCCGGTGCACGTTCATGACGTGTAATCACAGCTAGAGGCACAGAGAGATGCATTCACTTCCCCTGATTTTAGGGCTCTGATTCACAGTCCTTGCCAAATTTAGTGGTGGTGGCTGGAGAGGTTACTCTTCCCACAGGCCATCCGTCACCAGGCAGCAGGGACCACGAATCAGAGCATGTGTCTGTCGCAGGTCACAGACCAGGGCGTTAAGGTGAAGTGAGAATGACAAGTTTTAAGTTAATATGCCAGGCTGTGAATTATGACAACTGAGGAGGAGACTTAATGTCTCTTTGACTGCTAAAGGGTTGAGATAGGAAAAAAATAAATAATTCGGTCAGTCAGCTTTTAAAAACTCCCACATAAGTCACCAAGGTTGCGACCAAGAATTCCTGCTTTGAGAACCTGACACTGGGTGGTAAGAGAGAGGAGATAATGGGCTGAATGGACATTTGCTGTAGTAGACCATGGTTGTTCCTCAAGATGTTATTATTCCCATTTTATCGATAAGAAGCTGAGGCATATAATGACATAAAGACTTGTGTGAATGATCAGACAAGCAGACTGACCATACTGGGATCTGAGCGCATTAGCCTACACATCAGATTGTTGAGGGTGTTCCTTCTTTACCCTACATCCCTACACAGTCCATGATCCTAGTACACAGGGATAGGGATAGCCGCCAGGATAAGTCGGAGCCGTGAAAGTACCTACATACTGAGTGCCTACATCGCTGGGGTCTGCAACAAAGGTTCAAAATCTGTCCCTCCAGAATTCCAGGCTTTGAGAAAAAGGCTGAAGGTGTAGTTCAAGAAGATTTTCCATTTCTATCCATTGCATTTTCCCCTGTTTAGTGCTCCTGTGTGAGGGCTCCAATCTAGACCCCCAAGTTTTCAACCTCCATGGCAAAAAATATGGATGCAGGCAGTTAGGGGCTGATCCAATGCCCATGCAAGCCTGTAGATGAAAGGACTCTATTGCCTTTGCTAAGTATTAGATTGAACCCTTGCCTAAACTCACATAACACAAATGAAAAGAAAATTGCCAAAAACATTTTGTTTTGACAATAATGGACAGAAAAGGTTGATGACCAGGTTTGACTGCCCAGTCTTTTTCTCACCAAGTTTTATTATGAAATAGAATACGAATTGCTGAAAATAACCTTGGTTCAACTAACTCTTTCTTATACAGCACAGCAGACTCAGTTGACAGCACTTCTGGAAAGAGGGGTAAGAAAACTGCAGCAAGGAGGAAGATTTTTCAAGAAATTAATTTAAACTCGCATTGCAGCTCTGGAAGACTACCAGCTAAGAGTGGTGAGGCAGAACAGCTGGCTGAAAGGAAGGAAGTGTGTCGTTGGAAAGGTAATTTGTAAGTATTAAGCACGCAAGATTTGCTATCTATCATCTATCCTTGCTCCAAAACTCTTTACAAGCACCGGGCATTTTGCCCATGTCTGTCCAGCAGGACCTGGGAGTGCTTCCTAGCTCCTCTGCCTAGGTATTCATGCCAGCTACATCCAATGCTATGTTGGGAGCAGACCCAGCTACAGACTGGTCCCCTCCATCCCTCGCAGTGGAAACCCCAAATTATGGCCCAGGAGGTAACTGCAAAGTGTCCCTGCTCTTCCCCTGGTCTGGACAGAGAGTATGCGCCTGTAGCTACTCTGCTCTGCCCTGTGCTCTGCAGACAACATTTGTGGCTGAAGCAGACCAGGAGAAGGCAATCATCAACACCTCAGTCATTGTTCCCCTAGGGAAAAAAAAAAAAAAAAAAAAAAGAAAAAAAAATCCTGTAGCTTGATCATTCACAGCTCTTACAGAGTTGTTTTTAATTTTTTTTTTTTCCCCCTGAGGATCTGGACTGTATTTCTGATTGATCAAGAATGCAAAATAATTGCAGGTATAAGTGTTACAGTTATCGACAGATATTTCAGTAAATACATCTATACTCTTTTCACCCACTATTGATAGCAGAAGAGACTTTAGGGAATGTATATATGTAGCCATATATTAACATGTCTACTTGGCATCCCAGTGTACCAAAAAAGTAGTGTTTTCTTATGCAGACAGTGGTATCTGGCTTCCATACCAAATAGCAATAACATTTACTCGACATAAGTAGAAACATCCCTACAAAACAACAGCTCCCCACAAAATAAAGGCATTCAAAACTAGAGCTCTGTGATCCATTTCGTCATCTGACTAGATTAAATTTCAGAGACAAAACGAAATGTCTTGTTTTATATATTTTGGGGATAATTCTAACATTTCAGTAAATGACACTTATCACTGATGCTGCACTGTCCTAGTGTGTGCCCTGAAGTACATCAACTGGCTGACCGAGGCAGGAGCTGTTTCTGCTCAGGAACAGCTATTCCTGAAAGGGCCTTTTAAACGCTTCTCCTGTGGATATGTCCGTGACTTTGACACCACTGGAGAAAAAGAAAAAAATCACCTCTTAGTTAGTTATTTTTATCCACAGAATAGATCCAAGCCAACCCTCCAGAACTTTACTTGATCCTTTATGGAAACTCAGGTCTATAAACATCGTAATTATTTGTGGCATTGTTGAGCCTAACTGCATGAGTACCAGCTCCCAGTGATCTGCAACAATAAAAATAGGATTTTTGAACAACCTGCCCATTTTTAGTGCCTAAAATAGCAAGAATAGGTTATGTTCAGAGAAGTGAGGGAACGCTGCCTGAAAGCTTCCCCTTATTCTCCTTCAGCGCAATCTAACTGATCTACAGTAGAGATATTGCAGCTACTAAAAAAGGAACCAAGCAAATAAGAAGCCGCTTGCTCAAGCTGAAATGCATAACAGGATATCCAAAAGGAGACAAAAGAGCCAAAAGCCAAATGTACAGTAGGCATAAAAGCATCATCTTGAGTTGGAGAACAGTCGACCTATAGAGATTGAAAACAGCCCAGGGAGGGGTCCAGCTTGAACAAACCTTGAACAAAGCCTCACAGGCAGCAAACATAAAATGCAGGGTAACATTTTTGCAGAGTGTGTTCGTTCTCGTGAAGTCAGAGTCATAAACATCCTAGAAACAAGACTGGAAGGGATCTCAAGAACTCATTTACTCCATCCTTTGAATGTGAGGCAAGCTAAATACAGCTGAGAGTGATATGTTCAATCTGTTCTTTAAAAATCTCTAATAAAGGTCAAGCCATGGATATACGTGGAGGTTACAGGAGGGAAATGAATTCAAAACACACTACCTGTCTTGCAAATGGCCCTGTTCCCCAAGCTGACCTACATGTTATCTGCAAAGTTGCTTTATTGAAGCAATAAGGTACATCTTTCTTGTCAGTTACAACCAAAAGTACTGAGTGTTACCAGTGCTAACGCTGAGTGCCCTTATTTTCTCCAGAAGAGTCAGAAGAGGAAAAGGAAGAAGTGGGAAGTGGCCCCTTTGAAAGAGAAATCTACTGTTACTGGCACAAGAACAAGAGAAATATCTCAATACGACGATGAGTTGGCAACTGAATCCCGATGGCTCTTCAGTGTATCTGGGAACTTCCCAGAGTCGCAGGCCATGGCACTGACCAGCCACGGATCATGAGTTATGATCTTGAAGTCAGCCTCAGCAAGGTCAAGATGTCCCCACATCATTCAATTAGAGTTAATGCAAAGGTTATCATCTTTGTTTGTGATCGTTTCTGAGAGCTGAAGGCATAGGAGGCTCTTCCCAAATTTTGTGAAGGTATGATCCAAGAGCCAAACACCATGCAGTCAATATTCAGCAGCACCCAGCCACTAAGGCTTACAAGAGGAAAATATTAAAGAGAAAGGAAAGTAATGCTCAACAGTAAAAACACGTGCTTACCAAATAAGACATAAATGAGCCAGGGGACCTCTGGCCTAAATATCATGGTGTAATTATTCCTTTCCCCACTTAATTTTAGACAAAAGAAGGCTGAAAACAGCTGAAAAGAAAGACAGAGCAAGAGGTGAGCGTGTGCTTTAACGAGGGTCAGTTCTAGGATGCCTATGGGAGTGAATCAATAGAAAGCAAGAGAAAAAAATACCCGGAAAGAGTGCACTAACCTGCCTATGTGCCCGCTGGGGCAATCAAATAGCTTATGGTGATTCTGGGTTAGAGTGAGACAAATCGGTGCTGATGTTCACGCCAAGCCACAGATACCACACTCAATTTGTTAGGGAATAACCCCAGGTCTTTCCAGCAAAATATTCACTCCTTCCATATCCTGTCAGTGAGCAATATGGAAAAATTTCCCTCTAATGGGTGAGTGCTGTATCCTAAAACAAGACTGGGAAACCATAGCTTGTACTTCGTGCATGAAAGTACTGGAGAATTAGAAACTCAGCTGAACCATGCAGATTGCTGATGAGGGTACACGCTTATTAAAAACGCGTGGAGGAATTTATTCTTTGAAGTTTACAGCTGTTGCCATTTCGGCCACAAGGCCAAGTTTACATCCATGACAGCAGAAAAACAGCACAGGAAAAAAAAAAAAAAAAAAAAGAGATCCAGCTTGCTAATTACATGACCATTTTCCACCTTTCTGAGGGAGAGTTTTGTTTCCTTCTATTTCAGTGGCTTTCTCAGGGTAAAAGATGATTCGTTTGGTACCCCAAGAAGAAGAAGTTTCTTGTTGTTCCTCCAGATGGGGCAGCTGGGACAGGAGGAGTGTCTCGGAGCAATTTCTGTCCCCTCTGGGTGGGAGGCCAGGCTGTTTTCAATGTGAGTAGGGTTGCTAGTCTCTCCTCTCTGTAATGCCTTCCTCCCTTCATATCCCCTCCTAAAACTACCTCTACCAAAAACTTCCTGCCCTCTCAGAGGGGGGCCAAGATGGGACTCAGCTAGAGATGAAAGAGCACATTAGTGTCCATGTTTATTTTCTTTTTGTGTTACCTGTTAAGATCCAGCAAAGACTCTGGAGATATGTTTTTCTTATTACCTGGATAAAAAGCCACTGCAATGACACTCTGGTACCGTGTGTTTCACACAGTCCATTGAACAAATGATAACGACCTTCTACTACCTTGATGTTATACCCTTGGTTAAACTGAGCTGCGGCCTATTTGTACTTCACCTCAGAGCTGGGCAATCTGTTCCCTGTTGTTCCGAAATCAGCGAAACAAGACCAAAATCATCCAAGAATAAACTTTAACATTGCCACACGTCCCCAGTTCAAATTTTCTTAGCAAAACCTTTTCGGAAACACCCCTGAACCTGCAGATTGCTTAGTCTGCTCAGCAGGCCTCAGGTGTTGGGGCAGGCATTTCCCTATGTTAATCATGCACGACTCTTAAGTTGATGTCCTAGGGACATCTGTACATGTGATGGACGAAGGGGAACCTATTGCATATTTGGCTGGGTAGTGCATGGTGTGATGGACACAGAGCTACTCCACAATAATTTTAACAGTGTGCGTTGGCCTAATAACTGTTTATTGCACAAATATTTTGGTTAAGTTTAATAGCAGGCTGTAAGGCAAACAATCGGAAAGGAAGAAAAATGGCTTGAAGTCAGCCAGCCCTGCAGTTAACATGGGACAATGGGAAAGTCATGGGCTCGCAGGAGTCTGGTTCAGCTTCCTGCAGGGCCTACTGAACTGGTTGGGAAAAACAGAGCCAAAAGTCTGACAAGCGAGAAGCACAAATGAACTCTGGCTGCATCAGCAGGACTCTCTTTTCAGAGCCAGTGAGATCTTGGGGAGCTGTTCAGGGGCACCAGACCGAGACCCAGGCACTCGCTGTAGTGTCTGCAGAAGCGAGACCTGCCGCAGTTGCCAAAGGGGCAGAGCTTTGGATAACGTGGAGGGTGGGGGAGAACGGCTCATTTTATAAGTGCATTTTGGAAAAGGAAACAATGCTATAGTTTTGACATCTTGTGGGCATCTTTTGTGACACCATTCCTGAAAAAAATTCACAGGCTTGCAAACATGTCTGGATATTTTGATGAAACCTTTCCTCCCTGTACTGCAGCCCCTGGCCACTCAAGAAGAGACCCAAACTCTTGAAATTTCCCCAAGGTAGGCAAGTCTCAACACCCGAGGTGAAATGAAGACGCAATTGCCAGTAGCAAGCTTTGGTGGGAATATGGATGCGTAGGCCACTCTGTGAGCCCCGCAGCTTAGGTGGTCACCCTGATCACCCTGGTTCAATGCTGGCAGTTGGTTCCTCCATATCTCTCCTGCCAAGACGCACATGAGATAGAGCCTGATGTATGAGCCAAACTGTTTTCTTCTCCTCTTGTGGGCTTTGCAGCCCATCAGAGTCCTGACACCAGAGGGACATAAGCGTTGCTAGTCCTGCCGTCAGCCTGAGCGGCACTGAGTGTACTTCAACAGGGCAAGCTTATACCATCAGAAGACAGCATTGCCTACTGGTGCTGAAGAAGGTGGCACCTCTTGCTAGGACCCTGTATCCTCTGCTCTACTGCAGGTAAGTGAGCTAGGCTAGTTAAAGTCACCTGAAATCATGTTTAATTTTTTATCGTAGCAAAGATTTTGCATTACATTTGCAATGGGGTAGGCACCAGGTAGACCTGCTTGGTTCCTGCCTTCCCACTTCAGGGCAGTAACAAGAACTGCTAATGCCTGTCCTCCTTATTATCATTTGAGCATAACCTCACAGCACTGCGTTTCAGGACTAGCAGTTCTCTTCCAAAACCAAACTGCTTATTTAGATTAAATTTCATTGAGACTTCTGTGGGCATTATAGATGTGCATCAGTAAGAAAGGACACAGCCCTTGCTGGACAACAGTGAACACTCCCTGGCTTATGTATATGAGGACAAGTGACTGCTAGGTCATATTTAATTCACCCTGACCACACTGGCCATAATTCTGTCTAACCAGAAGAAAACATTGCATGATAGGGAAAACAGGCAGACCACGAACTAAGTATACACCACAAAATCCAGTAGAGCGTGTTGAGTAAGCAGATGCCACTGGAAGGAAAGTACAATACTGTAGGTACTGAAAACCTTCAACTGGCATCCACATTTCTTTATGTCTATTTAAAGGCCTCCTTTAACAGCTGGCTTCACGATCTCATTATTATTCTTTCAAATGTAAAATGGTGATACCTTATATCTGCGATTCTCCGAAAGACATTTTTCTCCTGTTCAGAAAATCAGGTATCTTCTTGTTACAGGTGAGTTAGTGTTCACCTAATGGACGATTTCTTGACCAGCACCGGTGTGTTACTTTAGAAAAGGTCATATATAATCATAAAGAAAAGGACATATAGCTGGAGAAAGAATCAGCAGCAAACCCAAAAGGTTTGTTAACTTCAGATAACCTACGCAGCACCTTGTCCCTTAGTAGGGAGCTAGTCTTGAAAAGCAATACTAACAAGGGAAGAACTGGCCCATAAAAGCAGCAATCTTTTCTCTTCTGTCCACAATTGCTCATAGAAACTACAGCTCAAATTCTCAGCAGGGAGCTGGATGCCGAGTAACTCATGCTTTGGATGCACGACTTGAGAAATATTACAGGGGCCCAGTTTTAAGGAGTCCTTTCAAAAATCAGGCTTTGTTTTGGACATCATAAGCTACTCAGCATCATCAGTCAGATGCTAAGATCTTGGCTAGAAAGTACATCTGCCCATAAGAGCTATGCACATCTTCACAACAGGAACCCAGTCTGCTGTTTGTAATGCTTGGCATTCTAACCTCAAGTAAATACACCAAGTAATCTGCAGGATATGTCGCTGAGCATGCTTACATGGTAATAATGATGTTAAAGTAGAACAGCCGTATGATTTATTATGCCTTGTGAAATAAAGCAAAGCCAATCTCTTCCCACCACGGGAAGTACCATCACAGTAGAAAATGGAAACAAGAAAAAATGAAATACCACCCAGGCCTGGTTCAAACATGCAAACTTTCTAATAAAATATCAGAACCAGATGCTGCTAAAGATGAGTGATAATTAAAGAAGATAAATTAAAGAAATGTTTTTCCAGGGAATGACTCTACTGCACACAAATTGTTTCAGCATGCGGAAAAAAATATAATAAAATTACTGCTGCTGCCTGTTTTCAAAAGTTTCCATTAATGAGTCAAGGCAGGTTCCCTGCTAAATTCCCTCCTATCCAGGCTCCCTCTTTGCCTCTGTTGGTTTAATCTCGGTGTGGTTTAGCAGAGTGAGCAGAGGACCGAGCGCCAGGAACTCGGTTCCAGCCCTGACTCACTGTGTGGGCTCCCTTATGTCATGCTCAGGGCAGGTCAGCCCTGGAAAGCAAATCTCAGAAAACGGTCTTGAGGGGTCCGGAGCCTGACGGTGTCCCCACTCTCCGTGTGAGATGCCAGCAGTTCACCAGAGGTTTTCCCCTGACCGCCAGCCCAGAAAACCGATCTCAAGCTAAGCTGGTGTAATGCGAGGGGTTTTTTTTTCAGTCTGGTGTCTCATCGTAAGAAATGAGTACGCTGGAAGCCAACTTATGCAGACACCTGTGCAAACTCACAGCAGGAAACGGGGCTGGAGCGCTGCGGAAGAAGGGTGGATCCAGCAGACCCGCTCAGACCACCCTGGAGCTTTATGCGCCTGTGTATAAACTCATCTTAGTCCAGGCTGTTGTTAAGCTTCCTTTTAGCTAAACGCAAGATGATGTTCAAGGCCCTCAAAGACTTTTGATTTCTTTAGATTTCTTGCAAGCAGAAGTGACTGTCCAATTGCCTGAGGCATTTTCGTAGCATATAAAATAACGTGCTGCACTGGGCAAGGAAAAGAATAAGATGAAACCATGTAAATACATGGCCCAGTTCCCTTTTAACCACATGTTCCCCAGGCTCATAACCTCTGCAAATGCCTATGAGGAATAATGTGGTTTGCAGCGTGCCTTTAAGGTCAACAAATCTGGCCTGCTTCAGGCTGAACAAGGGCTCAGACACAAGATCAGGTTCCCTTTGCTTAATGAGCTGCTGTGCGGCAAGCGTCTGGGCAAGCATGCTCCCCTCATGGCAAGCGCAAGGTGAAGCAGCCCAGCTTCAGCCGACCTCGCTGAGGCTTGCATCCCTGGGCTCCTGCCTTGCTTCCCGAGGGGACCTGTACGGCGGGGTCACTGCGGTTCACACCAGGGTAAGGCAGCTGAGCATCTCACATGCCAATGCCAAAGCAAAGAGAGCTTCATGAAGGGCATGGGGCTCACAGCTCTTTCTCCTGGGTAGCCAAGTCAAACCAAAAGGAGGAACGCACACACAGAGTCAAGAACGGGGACAGGCCTCTCCAGCATGCAAGCTCCGAGCTATTTGCAGATGTTTTAGCTGAAACCAGGAGTTTACACTCGAATTGAGACGCTGTATTACCTAAATCTGTCCACAGGCCATCGCCTGCCGGCCCCAGCCCAGCCACCCATGTGGCATGGCCAGCTGCGTTCCGCACCTTCTCCTTCCCAGCACAAGGGGACGAGGCATGGATGGCAGCAGCTAGGGATGCTTCCAAAACAGTAACAGCCATGGTACGCTGGACCGACTTGGAGAGAAAAGGGCAGTGCTGACCACAGCTCTCACTTGATTCTCTAAAAAGTACATTTATTAAGACACCACCACCACCCCCGCAGACCTTTGAACTTGAAATAAGAAGTACTGGTTACACAGCTCACAGGGAGCCTGCCAATCTCTCCTCGATTTCTGCTTCAGTCCTGGAGACAGTGGATGTGGGAGTCAGTGGAGGTGGAGAGGAGAGGAGGGGAGGGGAGGGGACAGGAGGGAAGGGAAGGGAAGGGAAGGGAAGGGAAGGGAAGGGAAGGGAAGGGGAAAAGAAAAGAGAAAGGGAGACGAATCTGGGTGCGTAATTTATATATGAGGGAAAGTTTAAACCAGTGTGATTGGCAAGAATACAATGTTACTAAAAGCCACAGACATGCTAATTGGTGAGTCATTTAAGCAAACCCTATTGATCTTGCAAGTTTGCCAGTTTCCAATTTTCACTTTTACTTGAAAACAGCTCAGAAAACAAGACTTAACCAGAAACTCATGATCGGTGACTTTCTAATCCAATTTTTTAGCAAATGTAACTTATCTATCTTGAGGGGTGCTTTTGTTTGACCAAGGGAACAGTTCCAAAGAGCTTCCCTTTACTCACCTAAGCCTCCCCCAGCGTGGGCTGGAGATGAACGCTTGGGGCAGGCCAGCTCCTCTGTGCTTTTCTCCTGCAGCTGCAAACCGAGGTATTCTTTTCAAAGGTGATCTTCACTGCCAGCACCCAGTTTTAGGTGTACGAGGAGTAACCACCAGAGGCCTGTGACACCTCGGCCACGCCACTGCAGAGGTGGGGGAATCCAAACTTGGCTCAGCTCGATTTTCTGCAGTTCTCGTAGCCATGCCCAGCACAGGAGCTCTCAGCTGCTCAGAAATTTTACTGACATTGTCATCTTGCTGACAGTAAATGAACGTGACTGATGTCTAACAGTTCAAAGATGAGTTTAGTATGGCAATTCATGTAAATGAACAACAAAAAAGAAGGTTTTATTCCACTATCCCATCCCTCCTTTATTATTCGGGCTGGAGCTAAGGCAAAGTTGGCAGTAGTGGCCAAAGCAGGTATCCGTGGCCGTCCACCCTGCTCCTCTGTCACAGGTTAGGAAGACCTTGTCCTCCCTGAGAGAAGCACCATGGGCTGCCGGGCCATCCTGAGCTGCTGCGATAGAGGGACAGGCTCCTTCTGCCCCTCGGCAAGAGCGTCAGTAAGCAGGCACAGGCTTTCCACGTTCTTAAGCAAAATATTTACTTTACAAGTGCTGAAACAAAATTTGGAAAAGTGAAAAATAATATTTATTTTGACAACGTTAAATTGCATTAAAGTTGAAAGTGAAAATTAGATGCATGCACATACATTGAGGGCATTATCCACTAATCACAGGAACATAAAAGAACTGGAAAATACCCTCCTCCGCTGCCACTAGGAAAGTTGGTCTGGACTAAATTACAGGCAAAATGTATAATTAAGCAAGCTATTATTACCCAGTGTCTTAGCAGATGCTGACCTCATTTATGGTGATTTGGATAAGAATTCAACCGAGGTTTGATTTCACAGCTGTGTCCACCATGCCTTGGACCTGTTGTACTGCCCCAGAAATTCCCAGCATGTTAGCACTGGTGCCTAAGTGCGGTGCTTACAGTTTCCTATCCTCCTCGGCTGCTGACGGGGGAACTTTTCTTCAGCTTCTTGGGAAAAAGAAAATGGTTTTCCTGATCTGTCAGCCAGGCTTTCTATTTGAAACCTGTGTTTAATTACTTTGAAGAAGCTTTAATATTCCACCAGTACAAGGAGGGGGGGGACCTTCCACTGATGTGTTATTCTCTTATTTTTATTTTTTGCAGGTGTAGGCTTGTGGCTTAGTTACTGAAATAGTAATTCTGGAAATATCATTGGCATGAGGGATGAGCTGCCAAAGTGTTATGGGCTCAGTAATTTGTACATGGAAATGAGGATCCAGGGAACAACATGAACATCAGTGGCCCGAGGAGCTTATGATTAAAACATGATGCTGAGCTTTTATGATTTCTACAGCTAATTAGCAAGATTTATAAGCATCTAACAAAAAACAAGGCTGAATACAGTAATGATCCTTATTTTCCACTTGAAGCAGAAAACTACGGGGTTCTAAAACAGCAGGCAAAGGAAGAGAGGAACAAACATCCTTATCTCTTCATTTGCCCACCATTTAGCCTAATTGCTTCTCTCTTTTCCATAGGATGAGTGGACATCTCTCAGGTGGCAAGCATGAAGCCTGTGACTTATTCACATCGATGGCAATACCTCGTTGATTTAATGAAGAAAAGGTTTCCTGCTGCTTCTTTATGGCTTCAGACTAGCACCGGTTTTGTTTTCCAGCAGCGTCCTGGGGGAATGCGAGATGTCTGAAAAAGCCACTTCCACCAGCCTATACTTGGTTGATTCTGTTCCCCAGAGGTGTAAAAGTAATAGGAGAAAAAAAAAAAAAAGGAAGAAATACCAAGCTAGTCTGTAGAGAAATGAAGCGCTTAGTCTGCAACCGTAGACCCACGAGGGGCCCTGCTGTTCCCAGGAGGGCTTGTGGCCGCCAGTGCCTGCGTGACCTGCCTGGGAAGTTCCCGGTGTGCATGGAGGGGCCATGCGTGACCCCAGCCTTTTCCCCTCTGGCTTCTGCATTTCCAGAAGCCCAAACATCCTTATGTAGTCACAGACTGGAAAACCCCCGGCCAGTGTGTAAAACTCTTCAATTCTGCCTGGAGAAACCTTCCAGCTGGAAAAGGAGACATCCTCCAGAAAACTTGATTGCATGGAAATCTCATGGCAGGGGATGAGCCTCCCTCAAAGCGTAGATAAAAACAAGACGATTGTCACCGAAGCCATTGGCAAAGGAATGGCTCCAATATGGACCCACAGCAACTGAGGTCAGATGCAATGACTGGTTTTGGTGTGATTGCAGCCAGCTCCTGTGCGCGGCACAGCTGAGATTTCACCCAGAACGCAACTGTCTTGTTTCAGCTAAGAGGTCCCTCGCCCAGGTTTGCCTTTGGGAAGAGACACTCCAGCCACTGCAGGTATTGGCCTTTTTCAGCATCTGCACTAGGCACCTCTCACATTTCTAGCCAGGAATGCAAGGACCACAGGTGGGTCTGTGCTCCCTTGGCTGGGCATCGTGACCCACGCTGGGGGACTGAGAGCCCCACTGGGCCCTCAGCTGCCTGGGCAGCACTGCTCCCCTCAGCATGGAGCAACGTGGAGGGAGATGTGCTGTGCGTACAGCCATCCCAGGCAAACCTGACCTTCAGAAGGCTGTACTTCATTTTTTGTCAGTTGTAAACCTCTAGTGTCAGGCACAGCATCTTCCCTTGTCCATGGAAAGTGGCTTTACCCTTTCTGTATGTTGCCACAATGTAATAATTAAAAATATACTGTCTTATTACACAGTTAGTGTGACCACAAAAGTCCATTTATAAAGCTCCGTTTATTTATACTGGAGCTGTGTTTCCTTAGCTTAGAGATATACAAATACTGGTAGGCCATGATTAATATTACCCTAGCATTTTATTATTTTTTAATGAACCACTGTCATCACCTCCACCAGTATTTTTTTTTCTTCTTCCTGTATTCATAGACAGTTGACCTAAATGGGTATAATAGGATAATTTCCACTCCAGCAATGGTTTGGCGCTTGCATTAAACAGTGCCTGGTAGCTGGTGCATCCTTGAGACACAAAGTCTGCTGAAGTTTATGGTGAGACCCACACCGGAGTGATGCCAGTCCAGTTTTTTTGGTGGCATGGAGTGGCAGCAGCTACACAGAAACATTTCTGGAGAGTTTCTGGTCTAACGTTAGATAGGGAGGTTTAGCCAGCAAATTTCCTCCAAAGCAGCGCCTAGTATCCTGCTTTCTTGTCCAGAGGTCCTTCCGATCACGGTAATGTCGTGTCGACATCTCTGTCGGCAAAACGTCCAGCGAGAGGAGCATCAGCAGAGCTTGCCCTCATCGTATAAACCCAGCGCTGCATACGGATGCAAAGCTCTCAAAACAGAGCTGTGGATGAAAGGATCTCTCCCCGCTGGAAAGAGGAAAGTGGAATGAAGACCTGGGCTTGGCCAGCATCGCCGGGACGCCAGCAGAGCTCGGGCTAGTCCTAGCAGCAGCGGGAGGGGAGTGGGTCGGGGGGCACCACCCCACCGCAGGGCAGCCCCCCTCACCCGCCGGCGCTGGGAGCAGGGTCTGCCCAGCCTCTTTTTACAGGTGTGCAGGGAAACGGGGGAGCGACGGGCTGCCAGGGCTTTCCTCCCAAGCATGTGCGCTCCAGATGTGCCAGGAGTTAAAGCCAGCCAATAAGAAATATTATTTATAATAACAATAATAACAATATTAATAACATAAGAACATCTGGTAGCATTTTTTTTCCATCTACCATTTGGCTGGAGGCAGAGCATCCGGGTGACATGACAATTGGTATTTCTGTTTCCAATTTAGCCTGAGCTCAGCTGCTGCGTAGACTCAGACACAGGCGCTTCCAGGGACGCGTCCCCAGCTCCTGGGCTCGGCTGGCCCCACAGGTGTCACTCCTGGCACCACCCACGACAGAAGCACCTAAAAACTTCTGGGTTTGGGTTTCCTTTATCGGCTGTTTCATAGGAGATTGCAAGGGGGATTCTACAACTCCGTGGCTGCTTTCCATCCCGCCCTGTGAGAAAGTTACCCAACTACAACGGTGTGCGGTTTCAAACAGAAAACAAAAGCAAGCTGCTTTGAAATCAAAACAGAAGTGGCTCTATTACACATTTCATGCTATTGAAAGTATATCTGACTGAATACATATTTAAACCATTTTGGTATTGTTTTGAATTCTAAGGCTTTCAAATGTGTCCAGTAAATATATCACTTCCACCTACTGAGATTTCAGTTTTGACATGCAACTAACATCCAGCCCAAAAAAAATTAATGCTGTGTTTAAGAAACAGTCCTCTAGCTTTTCTTTCCTCTGCATACTGACAGAAAGCTAAAAGCAAAATTACCAGGGCAGCTGCAGCTGCTGCCCCTGAAGTCTGCACAAACAGTGGTAGTAGAAATCCTTTTGCCCATCCTGCTCATCATTAGTTTCTCCCAGCAAGGTGTAGGCTGGGGAACTGATTTCCTCGGGACCTGGTGCACAGAGCATGGATTCCTCAGTCATGGAACAGGCTTTCGCTTCAGAGCAGATAATGCATTGCGCACAGACTCTCATCTGCTATAAATTTATACAGGTTGATGACAAACTTAAAATGTGCACTATTAAAACGTCACGTTCAAGAATAATGTTCATTTAAGTATTCGAACATTCTCCCTCGAGTCATTACAGACTGAGATTTATGAAGAGCAAATGAAGAGGCCCCCTTACGCCTTTGGAGGCATGTATCCCGTTCCTGTCCTTGGGGTCAGCCAGCTCTGCACGTACGCTCAAGGACAAACTAGGCCCCACACTCATTATGTTATCAAATTTGCATATGAAGCAGCAAATGTTGCTGATAAACAGAAAATCTAGGCCTTTGGCTCAGCACATGTCGAATTATTAAAATAAGTTGCTTTAGATGGCATCGTAAATAAATCCATTTCTCTTAATGCACTTTACTCTGTGAATAATAGGTTAGATTAAATCTAATTAGGCAGACAGACCTTCTACTTTATGCAGCTGAATTTATAGGGCAATGCAAGACTGCTCGATCACCTTTGGCTCTAGAATATTCTTAAAATACATAAGTTGAAAATTTCAATAGTTTCAATACACTATTTGTTACTAGCAAAAACCAGGAATTTGGGTTAATTCTATCCCCAGCCTTATTTTAATCCCTACGTAGGCTCCCTGCTGTCACAAATATTATTAGCATAGGAAATCTGCTGACTGCTAAAGTTTGGGGAATTCCAATAATGAAGGAATTTCCACAGCCTTAAATCTGACACATTTTCTGAAGCAGATGCTCAGCTAATGTATATTACAAAACTTCCCTGGTTGTTTCAATGCTAACTTACAGTAGCCGAGAGCCTGGAGCTCTGTCACATGAAAAACGGCACCGGGCTGTCATCTCTTGGCGTGGAGAGACAGTGGCTCCCCTTTCCCTTGGGGACGCTCACAATGCCACCTGAGCGGGGACCCAACGCCTGCTTTGCGCCAGGATGCTGAGGCTGGCCCCGGGTGCAGTGATTACAGGTCAGCACACAAACGGACTAGAAATTTGGCAGCTGAGCAGCCAGAAGAGAAGGGGGATGAAGCAGACCTAGGAAAAAGAAACTGGAAAGGAACAAAGAGAGAGATGTAATCAGAAATAATCTGAAGCCATGCTGTTAATATGTTATGCGTAACAACATCCTTGATGACAGTCCAGGACGCTCAGCTCAGGCCAGGGAACTGTCAGCTAGAAAGGAGTAAGTCATTACATAGGTTCATACTATTAATAGTGACAGCGCTCAGTAAATCTTACCTCGTGCACTGTAAACAAGTTTTTATTCCTACGGCTCAGGACAAGTCCTTCCAAATACAGAATTTATTTGTCTCTCAGCTACACAGACCAGAGGTGCAGCTTCGCAGGCAAAACTGAAACGCTGCAATACTGAGCCCTGCATGACTTTTATACATTTTTTTAGCATAAATACGTACGATTCACCTTCCTCTTACAAGACGTTGAGCCTCTTCGTTCAATTTCTCCTCCCCTTCCTACATCCTACCTCTCCGAAACAGGGTCTTCCCTCCATTCTGCAGGGTATTTCCTCACATACAAGCTCTTCTGCTTCATATGAACCAAAGAAGTATCTGTGACAGTCACCTAGAACAGTAAGGAGTGGGTTCCTGCCTCTGCCTGAAAGACTTGGTGCAGTGGAAGAGTGGGATTCAGATCTCCACGGTCTCCAGAGAGGTCTCGCAGCCCGGCAAGAGAGCCTTGCCTCTGCTGGTGCTTCCTCTGAACATGATAATTAAATCCTTGAACACAAAGATGACAGCTTCACCGGGGAGACTGAGGTCCCTCACCACAAAGCTTTCTAATCCTTTTCTCCTAGAAAATGGGTTAAACAGCCCTGGTTTTCCTTGGCAAAGGAGGGGGTTCAAACTGGGTGTCCCACAGACTGGGTAAACAGGTAGAGGTGGAAGTGGCTAAATCCCTTCTCAGTCCTTCGGGGTCTGTCTTACTTTACCACCTGAGATAAGCAGCGAGCCAGACAGTCTTCGAACACCGAGTCTCTGTGCAGTGGAGGGCTGAACACCTTCAGGCAGAGATGCTCTGCCCCTGACTCCAGGGTTTCAATAGTCTGTTACCAGAAAATCCTGAATATCGACAGTGATTTTCTAGTAAGATTTTCATTGTTTTTTAAAATGCAAGCGTAGAAGGCTGATGAAAAGTTCTGAGAGCAATGTGTGTTAAGGTGTCAGCATCAGAAATCTAGGGAGAATATCAGTGATTCACTCACATTTCTGCAGGTGTGTCATCTGAAAAAAAAAGCTTATTTCGTGTTGAGTATCATACTATTATGGAAGGACAGAGAAATCAAACAATAGGAAAGGACACACACACTTCTGGGCACAGTAAAAGGTATCCCTAGGAATAGATACTGCAATTTATTTTTGTTGCTTTATGCCTTCTTCCAAAGGTTGCCTTTGAGCATCACCCAGAGGCAAGACACCTTCCTCTCCTTCTGGGTGAAAATCCAAAAATCTCTCTCCCAAAAAAGGCCTGGAAGGGAGTAGACGCAGTCTACCTGGCAATTAAAATTTGGGAGTCTCCAAGAGTTTCAGGATCTTCCAAGCACAAATGCCCACAGATTTGCTTGAACATTCAGAATTGTTCTTCAGTGGAGTAAAAACGTTGACTAGATTTACCCTTGATTTCTAAAAATAATTTATGGGCTGCCTGAGCACCCATGCACACACTGGACTACTTGGCATTTTCACCTACGTACTTCTGAGTGTTTCGGCCATGGGTCCATGGATTACTCTGTCTTCTCAAAGGGGACACTGCTAGCAGCAAAGCTCCCTCTTGACATTAGGTTAGCGTTGCTGTTAGTGAGTTGTGGGCTCATGCTATGGGGGAAGGAAGAGAAATACTTGGATTCATAAAGAGAGGACCCTGGAGCAATCAGTAAATGGGAGAAGTGAAGATGACTAGTGTCGTACTGGTTGCTGTCAGCAAGCAACTCGGACCACAGTCCCTTCCAACCTCTTTATAAGGAAAGACAAAGGACTAGAGCTGGGGAAGAGGAGAAGCCATCCAGCCCAGTGAATCAGGACGGACAGTCCATCTCTGGAATGGGTAAATGAGCTGGTCCAGCTCCTACCACAAAAGAGCAGAAGCTGGAGGGCTAAGCCCACTTAACTTTAACCAACTTTTCCTAATGTGGGACCTAAAACCACACATTTTGGGGATCAAGAAACGAGAGTGCTACTGGCTGCATTACAATGAATAAAATGAGCGGCAAAGTGACTGCATATGGGTAATAAAAATAATAGCCGATGGGAAACATGAGGAATCATTTAAATGATGCAAGAGAAAGGATATACATCTGAGTATATTTTTCATAGGCAAACAGATGAAAACTGGTCCTCCAGCAAAGCTGGGGTACAGCCAGGGACTTAGATGTTGCAATGTTTTAATTTGCAGATTTCCTGTTGCCTAGCAGACTCCTCAGCCAGGAATTAGACAGTCAAGATACGATTCCCGGGGAGAATTAGGTGCCTTAGAATAGCATTCCTAGAAACCAGCACACTGAGCATGAAGTTATTTACACTGGCCTGGAGAAACCACAGAAGAACAGAATAGGACCACAGTCAGAGACAGCAAAAATACCTCTCTCTGCTCAGTCTCGAACCTCCTCCTGTTAGGCAGGTAGGTGTTCAAGCCCAGTTAACCCTTTGTCACAAAAAGACACTTCGCTCTGTTCTTTGCCTCCCATTGCACTCTGTATCTCGGTAGCTAGATCACTCTCCACGAAGAAGGAAAACCTGCTTTAAACCTCCACACTGCCTGATCTGCGGCAAGGATTTGGTCCCGACTGTTGCGCATCACAGGCAAGCACCCACATCAAATCAGGTTCACCTGCTCCCTCTCCCTCCCCCAGTGACTATGCAAAGTGAAATGGTGTCAACAGGAGAAACTGGGAAAGGCTCACCCTAAACCACCAGGAGAAGCAGTAAGCTGAATGCCAACAGTGGATATCAGAGCATGGCATTCAAATTTTTGTTCCAAATTCGCTAAAGTGTGTGACTTTGCAAAAATACCCCACTTCCCAGGTCTGCCTTCCTCTGTCTCCTGGGTAACATCTGGCCAATACATCCTGAAAAGCCTAATTTATGGCTGCTTGCAAAACCAAGACCCAGCTTGAGGAGAAGTAGGAAGGCTGACCTACAGCTGCAATGGGGGAAGACGTGCTCCATTTGAGAAGTTGCTCTGCAAGAGCTTGGAGGTAAGTGGGGCTCTGAAGAGACCGGCCACACCAAGACTGGTGCTGCGGCAGGTGTGACAACAGAGTGAGGTTTAGGAGGACAGCACGGCCTTTCAACTGCACCTAGAAATCAGGATTCAGGTGCCCTGTGAAATCTACCCCTCTGATACTAATGCAACAATCCCAGAGCTGCCTATATTACTCACAGTAATATGAAGACGCCGATGAACTTTGCAGAAGTTTAATGTGGAAGAGTTTCATAGCCAGCTCTTCGTCAGCGTTTTCTCACCCCTCTATTAGGCATGGAAAACTGATGGATGGACTCTTGTTATCTCCTCTTGTGCATGCTGCCTTGTGAAAGAAGGCTCTGCTCTCCCTGAGGAAACGAAGCACAGCTGCATATTTCTTTCGTATTGGACGCAATATCTGTTGAACACTGCCAGAAAAATTTACCTCCTCCTTAGGCTTCCTTATTAAGTGTGCAAGAGTAATATTTATGTGAAATCAGCTGAGAGCTACATCCAAAAAACAACTATCCCAGAGAATATTTATTTGATTTTTATCTGGCTAACAGGAAAATGCTTCTGCATAAGCAGAATCTACTTATGTAATATTATAACATGGACAGCTGTATGTTGCTTGCAGGCAACGTCTCCACTAATTTTGGCTGGTATGCAGACCTTAAGCCACTGAAGAAACCTGCTTTAAAATAATTAAAAGTATACTTCTCATTGTCAAATTTAGAGTAATCTTGAAAGTGTAACCTTAGAAAATAATTCTGAAATTGGAGTGAATTATACGTGCTCTAGACTTGTGTTATGGATTTTTTGAAATTTAAGACAAATGTGCACCAAGTCATTTTCATAATGATGTTTGCAGTGCAGCATCACTCCCAGTCTCAGATTCAGAGGATTTCTGTCTCCACAGCTGCCAGTGAAACTCTATTTCCTTCTGTAGGCAAGTCATTTTCAGAAGCGTCTTATCTAGCTCCTTAAGACAGGCTTCCCTACTAGATAAACCACGGCAATTTGAAACCACAGAAAGCAAACTGCAAACCTCCTTGCCCAGAATGATTGTAAACATACAAGCAAACATGCTCTCAATAAGCAAAAGAACCTTTGAGTTAATGAAAACGCATGCCAATAGCCATCTTGTTTTCTGCGAAGAGAATATTCTAGACTGAAAGAACTGAAGTAAGCTGGACTCCAAGACTGCTGTTGATGTACGTATTTCATTTGACCAGTTAATGAAATGTGCTTCAGAAAACCGTACCGGATCTGATCTGAGTAGGAAGAGTCAAAAACCAGACAATTTTTCTGACCATATGAGACCATCTTCCACCTCTCAACAATACCCCAGACTACTCCCTTGTTATAATTAAGGTTATGTGGGGTATTACTGGTGGCAAAACTCTGTCGAATAAACAGAACCTATTTAGCAATCGGCTGGACAAAACAATAGCAAATAGACCATGAAAGCAATAATCCCATGCTGGCAGAGATGGACACTGGATGATCTAATTGACCTCCTGCGTTTGAACCTTGTCATCTATCACTGGCTACGGGCTGCAGAAGAATGAAAAACGTGTAAGATGAAGGTTTAACAATAGAAAAAGAAAAAACAAATGCAAATGCAGAATGCAATACGATTGCTCAAGATGCAAATTATAACCAGACCCGGGGACAGATTAAGAAATGATGAGTATACTCAGAGTGCCAAACGCCAAATAGTAGGTTACTGAAATGCCTCCTTTTTAACCCCACTCAGTCACTTAGCCACCAGTAAACGTCCTTCGCAGGACATGCATCTCCTCATGTTCAGGACGTAGGTAGAAAAGCACATTCAAAGCTCAAATTTTACTTCTAGGTCTACGGTGCATTATAGACAACAACCTAGACTTCATTTTACAACAGGAAGAGTCACAGAAAGTAGCTCATCTCCTCCAAGGCAGCTGAAGGCTGGATAAAACCTCTGTCTGTGGAAGAACGTCTAATTGTCACACCACCTCTCAATACAACTCTATAAACTCTGATTTCCTAGAGTTTGTACTAGAGGCTATGCCAACGGTAGTGCTGTAATTAGCTGACAAAAACACCCTGAATTTCTACTATAATCAGCCTGAAAATCTTTGGTTTGTAGAGCAAGTTAATCTGCATTACTTCCATTTCTGCCTGATTTGTTGTCACTTTGTGCACACCCTGCAGCCAGCCCCATTAGGCTGGCCACGGCCTAAGGACAACAGCCTGCTCTAAGTGCTTCTCCACACTCTCTCTCTCCTTCAAGATGTAACCACAGAAGGATTCTCCATCCTTTGCCCCAGGCTCCTGCTCTAGAACTGCTCTCCTTCCTTCCTTTGGGAGACACTGGATTCGCTTCCCAATTCCTGGTAAAGAAGCAACTCTAACACATCCCCACTTTGTCCAGCTAAAGCTCAAAAGCAGGCGTTTTGTAAGAGAAAGAAAAGAAGAAAGAGTGGTTGTGAGGGGCCACAGCTCTGCTCTCTCCCACCTCTGCTACTCAGACAGAGGTCCACAAGGCGCTGGGGTTTCTACAACATCAGGAGGGGGCTGGTAAAGTGACTACACCTTGCTTCAAACATACCCCCAGCTTCCAAGGGGGTTTGCTGGGAAGCATCACTGCCTGCTGGAGAAAAGAGTGGGAGCCAGTCACCCAGCCATCAGTTTTTACGGGCTGGCAGGACCTACAGGCAGGCATAAAGACATTTTTATTAGCAACACTTATAATCAAATTGTTTGATTACAAGATTAAGCTAGGATTTTGCAAAGTGATTAGCTCAACTGCCAAAGATTTTTCTCACTTATTATTGACCCTTTTATCCAACAAAGAGTGGGATACAGAAAGGTTCATAGACTTTTATAAGACTACATCATTCTTCAATTAAGAAAGGTTGAGAAATGGTACCTTTATTTAAAATATTCAAAGACAGTAGAGATCCCCCTGCTCTCTGCCATATGACTTTCAAAGCCAGCTTAAGAAGGGAAAAATATAACCTTAAAACAGACAGATCAACCTTTCCCAAACTCTTAGCTGCAATAGAAATGGAGCTGGAACTATATGAGTGATCCTTTAGTTTGCAGTTTTCCAATTTCTTCCCTTGCAAGTAGAATTAATAACAAGTTCATTTTATTCCTTGGACTCTTTTAACAAAAGCAATTTCTGCCCTCCATCTCTAACAAAAGGTCCCCAATCTCAGTGTTACCCCAACAGCTCTAATAAACAGTTACAGGTCTCCACTGAACAATTTCTTTGCAAATCAGATTGACACAGAACAATTTCCTTGGCCCAGAAAACCAAGAATTCAGCCAAAAAAAAGACAAAAAAAAACCCCTTTCCCCTCGATTTTCAGGCAAACACACAACTGCAATAATATTTGAGCATATTTTATCATCAAAATCAACTACTTCACTCTTAAACAACTTACACTCTTTAGCCAACCATCCAACTAAACTGCTAATTTTTTGTCCAAACAATTAGTCATATTTTAAACCAATGATAACAGGCAAAATCGTAGTTTCCATAATAAATAAAGTGATCGTTTTTAGTAGAAACCATACTTTGTACTGTTTCTCCAATATATATGTTGCTGTATCTGTATCAATGTAGTTAATGCTCAGATGACAACTGATGGAGAACAGAAAAGATGCTGAGGCTGGCGTAGAGCCTACCTCATCCTGAGTTTCTGCTTCTGGGACAGGAGTCAGCAAAATGAAAGGTCTCAGTAAACTTCATTCTGTCACAAGAAATGAGTAGGAAAGAAGAAGGTGAACCCACAAAGAAACCAGAACAAGACGAGACCTTGGGATTTCAAATTCTCTTCCAATTCATATAAACAGAGGCTATTTCCTTTCGGTTTAATTCCCTACCCCACCTTATTGCTCTATTGCACAGTATAAGCAGAGGTCCCAACCGTTGGCCTGACTGAATTACCACAATATGTTCCCAGAAGAACTGCAGTCACCAGAAGAGCTCCAGTCATCAGTGGCCATCCCATGAGACAGGCTGCTCTACCACCTGCAGATCAGTGGGTGGCTTTACTGGTGTGAAGGCCATTTGGCCACATTTGGTCCTCAGAGCACAATGTCCTGCTTCAACAGAAAAGGTATTGACAGCACAAAACGGAGCAAATCAACACATCAATTCTGGCTTTCCACCACGGTGTGGACAAGGCGAGAATGTGTGTCTCTTGACCTGTGACGCCCAGGCACAGATGCCTTTCCTCTCTAACCACCCGTCTAAGGCAGGTGCTAAGAGGAGACCCATCACCCCTTCCAAGCTGCTGTTGTATCTCCTCGAGGTCGGCTGCAGCAGCATCCCCTTTTTCACAAGGACCAGCTGAACCAAAGACTTGGGACCTTCAGAACACGAACCCAGGCTTTGGCAGGGTTTTTTGGGGCTGGGTTTTTTATTTTCACTTTTTTTCAGGCAGACATTTGTGTAACAGGGAGAACCTGAACTAACTGAAATCTAAGTAACGATGTGGGGAAGGGAGAGAGGGAGGAAGGGGAAAAGGAGTGGAGAAGCTTGGTCGTCAGTAATTCCTTACCTACAATAATTTCTAAAGCTGGCTAAGCACCTAAGCACGTGCAGAACTGCATACACTCAAGTCTTCCTCTGGCTCACCTCCAAGACATTAATTAGAGCTTTCAGAATTAAAAAATACACATATACAATTATAATTAATGAGATTATAGATTTCGTGTGATCCCATCATTTCCAGTTCAATCTAAGAACAATAATTTTGGAGGGGTCAGTTGCCCTTTCTTATCCAAAGGACTTGCGCCAATGTGAAATTACTAAGTGGGAGGAGAATTAAAGCATGTCGCTGGAAACTGGACAATTTAAGTCTCTGGAGATATACATCTGGTTTTATAGTTCATTCTTTGATATTTTTCTTTAAAAGCCTGAAAAAGTACAAGCAATTGAATACCAATTAAAACATTGCAGTGTCTGCAGGGTTTTTTTTCCATTACAGGTTCAATAACCTAAATGAGGCCTTTTAGTTACTTCTACAGAGTCCAGATTCACAAAAAAAACCCAACCTCACACACATACACACAGAGAGGCCTTCAAACGCTGAAAACCCTAGTTTATAAAATCACACAGTGAGATTAGTTTTGAGGAAATTCAGAAGCAACCGTGCAGTTGTGTATCTGATAGCAGAGCCAGCAGATAGTGATCATTTCGGAGAAAGGCACTCCTTTTGTCCCACTCAGAACAGCAATATTTTTGACAGGAAGTCAATGTGAAGCACATGCAGCCATTGTAGCTACAAAGGCATCCTACAGTCACGGCAGGGACTACTGCAAAGTTACAGCACTTGTGCTTCGAGCTATAAATGAAGCAACCCGTGGGAAGGGGTGCTCAATGTCTGCGATGCAAAATATATCCTCTACCCCCTTTTCCAGAACTCAGGTATTAATACAACCGATTTAGTTGGACACCATGAAAACAGCCCTATCCAACTTTCCAGATGCTCCAAATCTACAAAGCAAAAGGCAACTGGTACCAAAATAGAGTTTTTGGGTACCAAGCTTACAGACTGGCAAAACCTTAAGCCAAAAAGTGGTTAGATTTCCTGCTCTCTGCCCAGATTATAGAGAGGATGTAATATTTCATGGTAAAAGATTGCCACGGAAGATATTTGCCTGGGCTTTTTTCAATAAAGTCTATTTGGCAGCTACAAGGCAATGGACCATTAGGTATTTTTCCATCTCTAGCATCTATTATTCTAATTTCACCTAGGAATAGCAGTCCGGTATGCATGTGTAGCAGCGAAGCTAGAGAGGTAGAGTTAAGCACAGACAAAAAAAACACCGGCTGCAGGAAGAGCCAACACGATCAGTTGTCCATATCTGGTAGCCAGTAATCTGATAGTCCAGCCTCTTACCTTTAAGACTGAAAATATCCGTCATCATAGAGTGGGAATTCATTTCTAGAAGAACAAACAGAAAACTTTGAAAATAATCTTCTAGGCAAGTGCTGGAGGTACCTCACCACCCTGTCCTCTCTCTCTTCACGCTGATGTGCTGCATCCTGTGAAGAAGGCTAAGACAGACTCTCTGAAATGTTGTGATGTTTTTCTCTTCACCTTGTCACAGCTCTGCTGAGTGATGGAGGAGGATCTGAATGGTCTATTCTCTCTGGAGCGAGAGAATAGTGTCAACACCGCTCTAGATTTCAGATCTGGCAAAACGTGCCTGAAGGTGACATGGAAGAACAGCAAGTTTTAAATGACATCTCCGTTCTCATATGACTCCTGTGAAGCTCTGCCATTAATAAGATAAAGCTTTCTTAAAAATTAAATGTTATTCTTGTGTCTCTCGTACTGAGTATCTCAGCACAACACTGAGTTAAACAAAGCAGGCACTTACTTTAGATGTGGAGTGATAAGCACCAGTAATTTACCTGTTTTAATGAAATTCTGTGAGTGTGTTTTAGTCCCAGCACCATTGGTGCTCACAGACTAGCAACGCTCCGTAGATAAATTAGTCTTGACATCAGCAATCACAAATATCCATTATTTTTTTTTAAAAAAACCTAACACAGTTGGGTCTTTGTGGAAAAAGTCTTTCAGACAAGCTTTGAAGATAACCACTACAATAAAGGATTAATTCTCTTAGTTTCCTAGGTCTTAATCTGTTTGCTGTAGTTCAGTTTAAAACAAAAGAGTACCTTCCTTACAAATGACAGTTCAGAATGAATGGAACCAATGTGCAGATTAAAATCTTTAAAGTTTTACTTGAAGATCATACTAACTGTCCAGCAAAATTTAACAATCATTGACAGATCTGCTTGCACTTTTGCTTATGGTACCAAGCAGTTTATATAACCTGTATTTTGTTCACGAGAACGTGCAGTATATTGTGGACAATTATTTTCTAGTTCACCGTGAATTTCCCCACTAATTTAAAAATCAGTCTGTCTTTCATGTATTTTCAGTACACTCCTATGGATCATTGGTTCTTTCCAGTTAGAAAGAAAATGAAGGTACATGGTGTCCACAAGCAATAAAATATTACATACTGCAACAGAACCCTACAAAATGACTGGCTTCACAGCTAGGTCCAGATTTTGATTTACAGATCCAGAACATTTTGCTTCCCCGATCTCCTAGCATGTAAAAAAATCACAGTGTATGTACTGCATTATGAGCTGGTTGTGGTCAACCCTAGAAGAAAAGATGGTGGAGTGGTTTGAGAGCTAGTCTGAGACTTGGAAGGTCTTCAATTCCTGCTCTGCCATGGGTGTCATGTATGACCTTGGGCAAATCATGTTTATAAATGGGAATATCTATTTCATAAGGATCTTGTGAGGACAAATGCATTCAAGAATGCGAGACACTCAAGTATTACGGTCATATGGTTTATATAAATACATAAACTAATTACATAAGTTCCATGTCTGGAAGCTTTGGAGGGTAAGGAGTCCTGAGTTCCAATGTATTTGTACTAAGAATGGCCACAGCCCTGGATAAAAGGAGTCTTCACCCCGAACTCCCGAAGACAGACGTTTCACGTGGGAAGATGTCCTCAGCCTCAGAGATGAACGCCTACTTGCCTTTCACACACAGAAAACCCCTTCAGGCTTCAGGCAGGTTATAAAATCTGGGGTACCCATTGCAGTCACAACTGCTGCTCTGTCACTCTTGTACCACTTCATCATGTCAGCATGCGGGGTACAAATACCCCCATGAGTATGGACATACCACCTCGTCCCAAACACCCCCCAAAACTCCTCTGCGTGCTACTGTTTGCTGGGTAGCTGCCTTAACCTGCCCCCCCGTACTATTCAGGGTGGGATTAACTAGTCGGTGATTTCACACGTTGAATCTGGTTTATGTCCTGCTATTCAGACCTTAACCACAGAGAGAAGGACTGTCTCACCAAACCGCACTCAGAGAGCAAAGAAACCCAGCACATCCTCATACCAATTACACAGGCATGCTCTTTGAAATGCCTGGGTCAAAAAAAAAGTTGCAGCATCCAAATTAAAGGAATCCCAGGCCACCCCTCAGTTGACAGACTGAGAGGAAAGAACTGATTTCTCAGTAAAAAATCCATAGCCACTGAGATGCAAATCCAAATAGGACAAAGATCAAATCAGAAACACATTCTGCTCCAAAAAGGGCCAGTTTCACAGTGTTGGAAACTATTATGAGCGAAATCAGCTTGGAGAGAGAATTTTTTAAAGGAAATCAGAAGTAATAATTAGGAGGTATTGAAAAAGAGAGCACTGAATCACTGAAGACACACAGTCACACACACAAAAAAGAACTTTTGGCTGCTGTGACACATACTGTGGCTGGACTTTTCTACACCTTAAAATCCTCCAGAACCTGAAGAGAGGCTGTAAATGCCCCTGGACTGCAAATCTCTTCACAACCCTCTGAGGTGCCAAAAGCCCAGTTGCAGCTCCACTACCGATCCTCATGGTTCCTCTGGGTTACATGGTTCCTTTAGCACTCCGTCTCCCTGGATCACAACAAGAAAAGAAAGCTTTCAGCAGCCACAACATAGCTCTTCATTTAAAAGAAAAACACAATAAAGCGTAAGTTACGAATGTGTAAATAGCCCCCAAAGGCAAACCTTCTCACTTTAGTTTGTATTTCCTTTTCTCAAAGACATGGTCAATTTGTGTTTAGAAAGGCAGCTAATGTTAAATTTTTTTACAGAATCATAGAATCGTTGAATGGTTTGGGTTGGAAAGGACCTTAAAGATCATCTAGTTCCAACCCCCTGCCATGGCCAGGGACACCTCCCACTACACCAGGCTGCTCACAGCCCCATCCAGCCTGGCCCTGAACACTTCCAGAGATGGGGCATCCACAACTTCCCTGGGCAACCTGTTCCACTGCCTCACCACCCTCACAGGAAAGAATATCTTCCTAATACCCAATCTAAATCTACCCTCCTTCAGTTTGAAACTGTTACCCCTCATCCTATTGCTGCACTCCCTGATAAAGCGTCCCTCCCCATCTCTCCCCTTTAGGTACTGGAAGGCCGCTATAAGGTCTCCCCACAGCCTTCTCTTCTCCAGGATGAAGAAACCCAACTCTCTCAGCCTCTGATTATCTTCAACCTTCCACATTTTTACATTTAACAAAGCCCACTGTGACACCAAAGAACATCAGCTGCTTTCTTTCTGCCAGGAGGCTCTTGGGTGATCCAGCGAGGAGCTGCACAGTCTCCACAGACAGCCTGAGGTCTAGGAGTGATGAGACAGCGACCACAGTTCCAGGACCACAGCGAGCTGATCCAACAGCTCACCTCCAACGGGAGAATTGCACTCCCTTGCAGTAATCTTTTTCAGCAAAAAGCAACAGTTTTCTGCTGGCTTAGTAAGTGGAACTGGCACAGGAAAGGCTCCAGTAAGAACCAGAGTCAGTGCAACAGTGGGCAATTCTGCTGAGCACAGCGGGAGAAAAGCCAGGACCAAGGAACGGGGACAAGGCAGCAAACCCCGCTCCTTTCAGCAGCACTGCACTGTCACATTAGCTTCCCTGCTTGTGAAACCGCAGGCTGGGGATTTGCTGCGGAGCAATAACTCATCTGCAGAACCTTTCATGAAACGTAATCCGCTACTCCCAAGCAGGATTCGTGTCTCACCCATCAGCTCCCCAAAGCATCATACGTATGAAGTAACGATCTAGTGAAAGGGGAAGTAAAGTTAGCCGTACAAATATTTAGATAACTCATGCAAAAAGGAGAAGTAGGCAGCAACTCCTAGAAATCATAAGCCACAAAACTGATAAGGCAGCCAAAAGGACAAAGGGAAATAAGTTCTGTGACGGCTGAAAGACACTAAGAAAGGAGAGATTTTTATTTTTTTGATGTAGGAGAAGAGGAAATGGCCTCAAGTTGTGCCAGGGGAGGTTTAGATTAGACAATAAGAAAAATTTTTACACGGAAAGGGTCATCAAACATTGGAACCGGCTGCCCAGGGAAGTGGTAGAATCGTCGTCCCTGGAGGTATTTAAAAGACGGGTAGATGTGGTGCTGAGGGACATGGTTTAGTGATGCGATGATCTGAAAGGTCTCTTACAACCTAGACAATTCTGATTCTGTTCTGTGTTTAGGTGTTTGCTCTCATGTGTGTTTCTTGAATTCCTGTTTTTTGCTGGATATCAAAAACAAATTGGTTCGTCTTTGGATGGACAAAGTAGATGAAAATGAAGAGGCAGAACTATTTCATAAATATTCTTATCCAGCATTACAGAAGCAGCAGCTGACATGCATATATAAAATGAAGGTGAATTAACCAGCCTCACTGTGCCCATTTGGTATGGAAATATGCAAGAAGATGGCTGAAAATATGCTCCAGTGCTGCCTCTCCTGACTGAAAGCCGGGACGGACTTCAGCTGGGACATTTCACTTTCCCCTTTCTGCCTCCTCAAGACTACATTCATCCCTATCTCAAGGCATCCTGAGAAGGAAAGAAGAGCTCGGTCATTGTGCATTTCCCCTGCTCCTCCACAGCAGGTGGGACACAACTCACGGGAGCCTGTCAAGCAGCAGCTCACACTTGCTCAACAGCCAATGGAGAAAACCAGCAGTTAATGGTGACAAGGAGCGCACCTTTTAAAAACGAAGCCCTCAGCCAAGTGGAATGAGTGGAAGGGGTAGTTCTTCCGCAAGAGATCAGAGGGACTGCACGGCTTTCAGCGCCAGCAGGCACCGCCCGGAGATGGGAGATGCTGCTGCCTACACCGTCCCCCATAAAGCTTTAGCAGAGGCCACGTCCTTCATGATCGTCAGATTCACCAAACATTTTAAGTGGTCCATCTGGGAAAGCTGCTGTTGCTGTTGTTCATAATAATTAACAGAATATGCCATAAATATAAGTAGTAGTACTCCTTCTCCATGCAGGTCAGCAAGGCGCTCAGACCACCTGCAGTGAGGAGCTCCTACCATCCCCTCCAGCGAGCGCTGGCATCTGAGCTAACGTGCTCACCGGTAGCTTTCAGATGTCCTTGTGAGCTGCAGCCTCACACATGGAGCGGGCAAGGCCACGGGAAGAGGCTGTCAGCATCCCAGGGCACTGCCCGTGTTCGGAGCACTGCCTCTTCTCTGTCCCAGCATGGTCACCAGGACAGGAACACGCTGAGCAAGATCATAGTAGGCTTACAAGCTTCCAGAAGACTCTCCTGGAGAGAGGGAGGAGGGGAAGGAACGTGGGCCGCTTGCCAGAGATCGATCTGTCCAATTTAAAGAAATTAATTTAATTGTTTGTGGCAGTAGGAGAGCTTGCAGCTGTTGGCTCCAGGAAGCCTGGAGAGTAAGAAAACACGGGGCCAACGCTGCTAGAACTAAGCAAGTGAGGTGAGCGCCCAGCAGCCGGGACTTAGGACGCTGGGTGGCTTCACGTCCCCGAGATGGCAAGACTGCACACCCACCTTTCCCATGTTGAACAACCCCTTCCCAGCATGGCAACTCTCCCTAAAACGCAGGCCGGCTGTGAACACGCAGAGCAGCTGGTATGAGACAGTGCTTACAAAAACCCCACCGCCCTGCAATCAAAAGCTCGCCCTGCAAAAGCCAGAGGTCCGTCCCGCAAAGGGGAGCCCAGGGAGGCTGCTCGGGCGGGCGGGAGCCGATGGCTGCGTGGTCCATGCCCTGATGCCCTGCACGGGCTGTGTGGTCCATGCCCTGCACACAGACACCCGCTGCCCCTGCCCGGGTCGCGGAAAAGCAGGGAGAAAGCTAACAACTGTGTAATTACAAAATTATGTTTGCTTATTTTCATTCTTTTTTATTTTTTTTTGTGCCTCAGAAGATAAGAACAGTTGGAGAAGTATATGCTGTGGGGCCTCAGCAAATCGACTGCCAGGGTTTGCTGTTTGAGGCTTTTTCATCCATCCAGTTTTAATCCAAATTAGTAGGAGCTTCAGAAAGGGACTCTGGCAAAGTCACAGCTGGAAAGATTTTCATCATTAATTCTGCCAAGCATATAAAAAATACAATTAAAAAAAAAGGGAGGGGGTTTGGATGTTACAGTTCTTGGCGCAAACATGTTTTGACTTCCTTTTAGAGTAAAAACAAAAACCAAAAGAAAATCTATATTTAATAAAGAAATAGTCCATATCTTTGTCTTCCTTGTCATCTTTACATAAGGCTACAAACGCTGTTCTATGATGATTACAAAATTCATTTCTTACTGCAGGAGAGTTTTTCTTTGCTTTATAACGAGGCGAGGTGGCCGGGGGTGAGAGGGGAGGTCCCGCTTCCCTGGCCCCAGCGGCACGGGGCCCATGCGGCTTTTTGGCAGGTCATTCCCGCTTGCAAAGAGCAGTAGTTTGTGGAGTTCAGCCCTGCAGCTCGTCATGTCGCTCCGGGAAGGGAACACCAGAACAGGGAGGCAGAACAAACGCAGGGGGTGCCTGGGCGCTTTGTGGTGAATATTTGCCCAATATTCACCAGTGCCCATACCGGCTGCTTTGCAATTAGCGGATGGAGCAGCGGCACCGCGCTACTGAAGAAGCTGCTTTCCAGCAGCCACTATCAAAGAACCCACCCATGGGTGCACACTCATCTCTGCGGCAGCTCCTGTTGCAAGCCACGGAGACTAAAACACAACATTTTGCAAATGCCAACTTTGACAAATATATACCCATTAAGCAAAATCAGCCCCTTTTCTCACATAACTTCATTACTTTTTTTCCAGGGAGCATTGTGTAAAGGGGTGAGGTTCAAGCGTTGAGTCCTGCTCATGATTCGGGTTATCCTAGTCTCTGCCACAACTGCTACTGCAATAAACACACTGCAGTCTGCCTGGTGCTTCTAATCGCAGGATCCCACAGCTTTATGCAAACAGCCTCAAAAGAAACCTGTGGAGCAGAACAATTTATAAAGGCATGAAGCGTGGCCAGCGAAGCATCATTCCACCCATGGCACACATGAAGAACAGTACCACAACTCGGTGGAGAAGCCCGCCTGTAAGGACCTATCCTTCCAACTGAATACATCCAACCGCTCACAGTCCACATAAACAAAAGCTGTGTTTCATTTCTATCCAAAAAGCACAATATTTTTGAACCTTGCCTATTACTTATTAAAAACTTTTATATCTAAATTTATCCTGTACTGAAATTACCTGCTTGCGTTTCTCCTAGTGCTGCATTCGACAGAAAAAAAAAAAAAAGGACAGAACAAGGATTAGTGTTGTTGCAAAATGCAATCATTGGCATAATTCCTAATCTTCAGCGGAAATCTCTCCTACCAGTCTCAGGATAAAGCAAAGGCACCCTGGGCTGTCCAGTCGTGGCACTAAACATCCATCCTTGGTCATCGTTCAGAGACATCCCATCTTTCAGGACAGACTCTTATAGATGGAATTATTACGATTAATTGCGACATGTCTATTATGCCAATGGTATCTCCTTATGGAGATGAGATTGTTTAGCTACGAGTTATGTATTTGATGAGAATTAATTACTTATCCCATCACATACACTCACATGACCTGTTATTTTGCACTTTATTAGTGCAAAATTTATTAGAATGAATCCATGGAGAACAAGTTTTAGATTAGAATTTTATAAGCCAAGAGGCACTTTCATTGAAAAAAAAATTGAAAAGTAATTTTTAAATACGATTTCATTTGGGAGACAATTAAAACAGTGGTAACACTATACTGTTTTGACATCTTTAGAAGGTAAGATTTTTTTTATTTTAACCAAGAGAAATTTTGGATTAGAATCTCAGATGATCATTGGTAATCATCATATCTTTGTACCACATAGGCTCTTTCCATCACCTGAAAACTGAATTTAAAAAAAATTAACTTTGGGGGAATTTTAAATGAAGCAAAATGTCCTGTTCCTACCCAGTTGTACTCAAAATACTCCTTGTGAAACCTGACATGCAGGGTCTGCTGTGGGCTGTCAGCAGTCTGCAACATATCACCCCAGGAACCTCACTGAGTGCACAGATACCAAAGATCGCAACAACGGCAGTAAGACATTAAGATCTCCCCTCTTAATCAATGGATTTTACCTTTCAGCTGCCCAGCTCATTTTAAGCAACGTACAAGAACGTGAAAAGATCTTACTTGGCAAACCTGCCTAGAGGTCCAATACCCTTAAGTGTAGCCAGAAAGATTGTCCTTTCTCTGCGATCTTGGGTTTGATGGGCCTTTTAGCTGAAACAGAGCTGACATCTCTTTTGAGAGGTGCCCTCCACATCCACAGGCTCAGCAAAGCTGTAACTGATTAGAGGCACTGTACAAAATAACAGCCGCGGTGATAGACAACTATAATGAAAACAGTTGTGAGAATACATACATCAACAGAGATTTTTACAGTCCAGTCAGCCAATAAGAGAACATCAAAGAAACATATTAAAAAGGGTAGCACGGAGGCAGGTAAGTTATATTTGACTGTTTTAAATGATGTGATCACCAAAATCAATGACATAAGAGAATACGGTTTAAAATTTTATTTTTTTTTTTTTTTTCCAAATAGCAAACAGAAGAGAAAGGCAGAGGGATACCGGCCTCTTCATTCTCCCGGGTACCCACAACTCAGTTCTTTTTAGGAGCAGGGAAGAAGTTTCCAGACTGAAAAGACAGCCTTGTTCAACTTTGGACCTCAGTTCAGACTGGAGACCAAGCTAAACAGCAAAGACAGAACGCATTAATTTTTTCTTAGAGAGTCAGAAAAGAGAAACATGGTGGTGACGGGAGCTGAGCCAGCAGAGAACAACCTTTGCCTTCTGGAGACTTCATCAGCCTCCTGTCAGCTAACCCCAGAGCTGCTTGTTGTCCGACAGGGAAACTGGTAACCACTGCGTATCATCTGCTCCACACTTGCCCTCTCCCACGGGACATTTTTGTCTCTGAAAAACCTGTGGCCAGAGGACAGTGCAAAGTCACAGGATCACCTTCTCGGTGACACCCTTCTCTTGCTGGTGGCCCTAAGGCTGTGCAGTTGTCCTGGCGAAAGTGGAAATAATCATTGAGAAGAAATGTTAAAAAGCAGTGAAAGAAAGAAAGAGAAGATTCAGAAATATTAAGGTGCTTCCTCCCTGTAACATCGCTACAGTTAACTGTAATATCAAAACAGCCTGAGAGAAAGCCCATACTTTATCTTCTTAGTTGCATTTTTCAGTATTTTTGGACAGATGACCCTTCACTGAGAACTCACACAAATTTCACTGCCTACTGCCAACTTCCATATGTACCAATGACCCTCTTATAAGCCACAACTCTGAGATAAAATGCTACTCTAATGGAAAAAGAAGAGACGCCAAACAGTTAAGGACTTCCACCACAGTCTTCCAGTGCCATTGAACAGGTAGAGAGGAAGGAAAGATCCACCAAAAGCAAACTTCAAGAGCTGCTGCTGAAGTGCCCACATCCAGTGAGTGGAAGTTGCTTTAGTGCATGGTACCAGCGCAAGGCCCAGCATGGCTGGTATGGAAACAAAAAGCCGGCTCTACTAGAGGAGATCCAGAGTCAGATGTTGTCCCAATAACAGACACCAGTTTCTTAGGTTGGTTTAAAGGGAGGACTGCATTCTCCTTGAGATGTTCAGCAAGCTGACACATCTGCTTGACTCCTCTCATCAGAGTGATGAGGAGAAACCACCGAGTCTAAGTTTTTGTGAGCTAGTCTCACAGCTTGAGTAGAACTGGAAAGTTCAGCCAAGACCTTTACGTTCCTTCTAAAAAAGTTCTTTGTATGCTTCTATTTGGGTCTTTTTGTTTTAAAGAGAAGATCAAGAAGCAGCAGGACCAGCACTAGCAGTGGCAACAAAAATCATGGTTAGAGTTTTTGTCTCCAGGTCTTGTTTCCATGTGGGTTCTCTAATGTTTAATTAGAGTTGAACTCATATTACAACCTTTTCCCTGGAAGAGATTACCTCGGTCTTTTTCTTCAACATCTCTGCCTATTTCAAGATAAGTTGTAGCTCCTTATTATCTGTAAAACTTCATCAAACCCTGACCTTCTATCAAACTTGTTCAAACTTGCCACTAATTAAAAAAATTATTAGAGATAAGCAGTCAGGGCACTCAATTAATGCAGAGAAAATCTATTTCCGCTACTCTTCCTCTTCCTTTTCCCATAGATTCATGGGAAGCTTGGCAGCCAGGAACACCACCACCAGGCAAAGGGATTCTGTGAAAAGAGGGGGCTCCTTCCCTTATGTTGCCTCCACAAATTGCTCCCTGCAGCAGGAGACAGCCTCTGCCCAATGACCCCGCAGCCGTTTTCAGCTCCTCCCTCTATCCAATTTGCTGCAGCGCAACAAAGCGCTCCAAAAACAATGTTTAGTTTTCAAAACTGGAAAATGGCACAAACCACCCCAAAGGAGAGAATGACAACGGCATGAGTTCAGTGCGGGCTCATGAACTGACCCTCCCTGCCAGGGACAGGAAACTGGAACCTCACGGAAAGAGACTGAATGGAACCAGATCGAACAAATGCGCCAGAAACCGCGGCCATCAATGGCCAAATCCTGCCGAAAGGATAACGCAGTCCTTCGCTAGAGTGAGTGCGAGGACTGTGACACGGCTCTGCAGCTATAAACGCTTCCGCTTTGCGAGTGTGAGCGTACGAGAGCTGGAGCATGCACTTTAAGCGAGGAGAAAGTTAGAGATCAGGAATATTTCCAAATGATAGCTTTAAAGTTGGGGATCAAGCAGAGCTTGAACATCTGATTTCAATTCTAAACTATTCCTTATTAGCGGATGTTGAGGTAGTACCCCAAACACACTTAAGAGTTTCTGTTCAAAATGGTATTCTTCAGTAATGATAGAGCTGTTATGTATGAACTGCTAAACAGAGGCCACACCACCGCTGCTGAATGGATGAAAAGTTGGACCAGGCAGAGGAGAAATAAACTAAATCATTCTCTTTGAATAGACTGAGCCAGATTTGCCACTACCTTACATCTTGTATAACCATTTAGATCATGTCTATGTAAGGTAACTTTTATGAAAATGAAGTTATAAATACATAATAAATCCATCTAGAAAAATTCCTTGCCTATGAAGAACAGAAAGTAATTTGAATTTGTAAAGTAATAAAAGCTGAATGCCAAATTGCAATGCTAAAATTGAAGTCAGAAGTTACATGAAGACAGGTTTTCAGAAGCAGTAATTTTTTTGATGTAATATTTGAAAGTGATCAATTCAAATTCTGCTTTTGAAAAAATTTTCAGAGCTTTGATCTCACTCCAAGTTTAGCCCAGAACAACTATTATATGGCTGACATTAAAAGTCTCAAAACAAAGTGATTTATAATGGAAACACAGAAAATAAATCACTATTTCAGAACCTCCTAATACACCACAGATTAGATCCAGAAGGTCAGACAAAGTTGTCATTGAGTATGTGAGCTCTCCCTGTTGCAGCTGAAGGACCACAACACACAGAAGGGCAAATTTAGTTAATGAACTTGATCAGATACCCACAAGAGTCGTGCCTTCCTAGGCATCATTTGTTTTTTGGAGAGGCACTTAGAGATTATAATCTACAAAGACTATAGCATGACCACAGCCAGTAACTCGCAGCAAGTTGAGAAGCAAGGCTTTCTCTGGCTGGAGCGAGTAGATACATTCACCAACGCCCTGCTGAAGAATATTTGACCACCAAAATGAGAAGAGCCATTAACATCCTGAATTAATGGGCTTAGTGGTTTTCAAATGAGGTATTTTCATGATGGACATGGTGAGGATTCAGCAAAGTTCACCCTTTAACAAATACAGCTTCAATTTCAAAGATTTGATTAGGCTTAATACCATTACGGAACCATTACTGATTTTATGCTGTTGTTGTTACTGCTTTAACTATCAGTTTCTGAACCAAAAATTGCAGACAGTTGGCTTGACCAAGAGTCAAGGTTTAGGAATGCAAAAGCAAATCCAAGGTACAGATGAGCTTCAGATGTGGACAGGCTTCACAGGATTTAACAGGCTCTCCAGAGTTTGTCAGGTCACAGAGGCTTCTTTTTCTTGTGGGGTGTGTGGGGGGGTGTGGGTGTGTGTGTGTGGGGTGTGTGTGTGTGTGCGCGCGCGCGCACACTTGTTTCTTTGTGTGTTCTGTTTGTTTCAAACACTGGTTGCCTGAGCCAGAGCAAACGGAATTCATACGAGCAGTTATTGCATGCAACAATTGAAAAAAAAAAAAAACCAACCCAACTCACAACAATCTTTTCTGCTTTATTGTATACCATTTACAAAAAAACAAAATAAATGAAAATGATCTTCTCAACAAGCAACCCTTGATCACCACCACGTGTTTCTAAAACAGCCAGATGTTCACAGTTTAAGAAGCCAAATAATACTACTACTCTTTTGTAAACGTTAATGGTGAAAGAGCAATAATAATGGTTTTAGTCAATCATCATTAGTACTTGAAAGTACAAATATAAATTAAATAAGACTCAAAAAACTTGTACAATAAAATCCGCTATAAACAAAGCTAATTAAAAAGAACTGCTCTCAACCTGTGTTGTGGGTTTCATCTTGTTTTAAAATTAAAAGCAGTATTTATTTTTCTGAAGCATCCAAATGAATGTTCACATCCAGATGTCCTTACAAAGAAACACAATCTTCATTCTTTCCTCATTTTTTCATCTGTTTATATTACATTTTACTTATGATTGTCCTTTTCTTCCTTGGCAATCCTCTTTGTCACACCACTGAAATACTTCTCACGGAATGAATTGTGTCCCCTGTATGGCGTATACTGACCGTCCGATAAGTAAGAATTCTGATCTTGATCCTGCATGGTATCAAAATGCAAGCATTAGGTTTTACGGTAGTATGTTCAGCATGTCTTGCCATTGGTTTTCCTCCAGACTTTTTCAGACAATTACAAGCAAGAGTAAAGCTGGTTGATTGGTGGTTGTTTTGTTGTTTTTTGGTGGTGGTTTTTTTTTTTTTTCCCTCCCAATTCAATGGCAAACATTTAAGTCATTAGATTGATTAAAGAATTCCAGAAATAGAATGCTAAGGTTTCCATAAGGATTAACAAGAACACATACATCCTACTGCAAAGTCTTAATATTTAACAGAACTGAAAATCCATATGCAATGGATTCTCATTTGAAATTGATCAAATACAAGCTGTAAGCAGACACGGAGGTTTTGTTGGTTTTTGGTGTTTGCTTGGTTTTTTTACCTACTCATTCAAATTTTCATTATTCTACTCTGTACATTTTGCAATGATGCAAGTAGTCAGTACCAGACACTTGAAGTTTCAGCAGTGCTGCACCACTAGAAACATCTCAGCTAACATCACCTTTGCATGAAAAAATGAGAGCACACGTACTACGCCATACAGCCTTTTATAAAGGAAAATACAAAGATTAGTTTCCTGAAAAAATACTGTCTGGAGAATTCAATCACTTATAGGTTTGTGGAAGGCAGACACAAACCAAAGAACACCACAAATAACTAAAATGAGTTCCTACTCATTTTAGGCTATCGGAGCGCTATCAGAGGATTTTTTTCTTGTGCAGTATTCAGGTACTTCTGAAAGTTAAAAGTTGACGCAGTAAATCCCTACACATAATACCTAGCTGACATCAGCTAGGAACATAGTCTAGAAAATAGGCCCATTATATACACAAAAGTTTAGCTCACCGTGTACTGCAGCTTTATACAATTAAGATACTTGTCAACGAAAGGTATCAATACTCTCAGATAAACAATACATCAAACTTGCATCTGAGTGCTAAAGAAAACTGATGGCAACTTTTAAAAATCGTTTCACACTCATGGTTGATGTCAGTTTATTATGCTCAATAGGAAGATGGAACTGAGATAAAGAGCCCCGCATAGAACAACTGAGCTGTGCAAAGAGAAAATAAAAACAAGCATACCACAGAACTAAACCTCTATCCCACTAAATACTTCTTCTCAATGCATTCTCATTACTATATTTTTTTCATCAATGCAGCAACATACAGATTGGTTCATTAGCTAAGTTTCAGTTCAAGGTTATTTGTTTGTATTTGAAAATGAGGTTACTGTTGAATGCTTTAGCGTAAGTAATAGGAACATGGAAGTAGACTTAAGTCAATATTTTTATACATTACAAAAGTATTACAATGTAAGAATCAACTGAATTGTAGTGGACAATCCCCCCGGCTTTCAGCTATTTTGTAGCCTGTCCAGGCTTTCACCTAGCAAGATCAACACCTCATCTTGCTGTGGATAGCCTAATATGCATTCTGAAGGAGTGAAACAAAAGGTTTTTCAACATAGCAAGACGTTAGTGTGCATGTGCAAGTGCCCTCTTCTGGACACAAGAAGATAATCCGATGACGTAGCTCTCATCTGCTAACCTAGCAGGTACCAGCAGCGTGCCACTGGCTTAAATTAATTTGCTAAATGTTAAGTGCCATGTGGATATCAAACATGTAAAGCATGTACACCGGTAGCAGCAAATTAGTTCTATTTAAATACTGCAATATTGGAAAATAGCAGCAGAAAATGACCTCAGTAAAGCCACTGTAGACACAGTATTACCTATTGCCTTTTGGTCACCTATGAGACTGCCATCTCTAAAACCATTCTCAGGCTGACGATCAACAGGCTTTTAACAGGTCCATGGGGAAAAAAAAAGTTACTATTGTCAGTTAGGAAACAAGGAGGACTTAAGATACTCTCCTCCCACAGCCAGCCTTTATCCACTTCTCCAGGTCTCTTACACAGGGCCACTGTGAGGAAAAGAGCATTTATTCTTCCCCTGAATTTGCAGGTCAGTAATCCTTCTTTGACCTAAACGTATAATATATTTTGAAACCTTTTGGGTGTGTTTTAAATGTAATTCCACATAATTTGCTTGTTTTGAGAATTGAATGGGATATTTGACCCTCAAAGATAATGATACATGGGTCAACGTTATTTTAACATAAAAATTAATCCCCACAACCTCTAAGAGGTCACACATCTGTACACCATTCATCTTGATTCCTTAAGTAACAAAATGCTGATTCAGGGTGAAGGGAGGAAGGAAGAAAGGAACTACCCCTTCAACCCCCCAAGCTGGTTAGGGCAAAGATATGTAAGAGAACAAACTTCAAGTTAAACACAGCTGTAAGAGGAGCATCTGCATTCATCAAATGGAAACAGGCTTGGTGCATCACTCCACAGCAGAATCCATTTTGCAAATCCAGGCCTCATCAAAAGATATGCAAATCATTGCTCACTAGATAAGAGGAGATCTGCAGTCAGGCAGCATTTCTTGGAAGAGCTGACAAAGGAAGCTCCTGGCCCACATCACAGTAATTCCAGCTTCAGAGCTTCCACTCCTTACCTCTCCCCTGTACAGACACGCCTGCCCCATACAGATGGTAATTGCTTTAAAGAAAAAGAATAGATTGAGAATTGCTTCTTAAAAAAGGGAAAAGAAAATAAGATGCCATTCACTGTTGACATTTACTAGTCAAACAGTTTTATAGGCAACACGAGAACTGATCAAAGTAAAAGAAATTGTTGGATTGCAGAGAATAATGATTTCCAAACAAATTCTAACTTAGGGCATTTTATATCTACATGGGGAGATGAATGGGTGCAATCTGAACACCAGGGACACGCTGCATTCAATGCTACAGAGATAAGAAGTTGTCAAAAAATCATCTTCGTGAAACTATTTGTTGTGACTATTTGCACTAGAATTTGCCTGGGCAGGAGGCACCAGCTTGTTTCAGTAAGGAAGCCAGTCAAACACCCTCAGTTAAGCTCTATCTTGAGTAGCATAAATTGGTAGAATATGAACTTTAAATATTTGGCAGGAACGTTTTGCAGTAAGAGAAGATATCTGTCTTATGGAGGGTGTCAGAGACAACTCTCCCTCTAGTGTATTAACTGCCCAGTGCAGTCAATATGGATGGGGGGCTTTTTGTTTCTCTTGCTTTTTCTCAAAAAAAGTTTAAATTCGGGGAACAGAGTTGAACCACAGTGTTTAAGGGAGATAGTCTCTTTCCTCCTCTGGAAGAGAAATATGGAGTACTGCTCATGATACACAGATGCATCTATGGGCAAGTAGCTTTTTTCACTTATTTCCTGTGAAACAACTGTACATATTTTTCAAGGCATAAAGTTTCTAATTGGTTATTCAACACAAAACAGTGAGACTTCCCAAGAAATAATTTCCAACACTGACCAGCAATGATCAGTCGACTTGGCACCGTCAGCTCTTTTCCCAGTCTGCCACCACTACCAAGATGACAAAGACTTCTTCCTTTATTTGTAAAAGTCAGAACTGAAGATGTTCATTAATCCCTGGCCATTCTTTATTATCATCCTTGGTTCTCACTTTGAAAAATTTAAATTCTAGAAACAGCAGAAACTTCTAGGTATCTCTCTGAGCCCTTGTCAATTACAGAGCTCCCCCACAATATTTTTTTAGAAGTCCTGATTAGAAGCTTCAGAACTAGGTAGCATATACCAGCCAAATAGATAACGTATTTCTGTAAAACAGCCAGCAAAGGAATTAAACAAATAATTCAGCCACAGCTGAATTATAATTTAGCATAGGGAAATCAACAAGCATCAGAAAACAGAAAGCTAGACATACTGTTGTAAAGAAAGGGAACAACAAACAACCCTAGATTTAAACACTGTTCATAAGTCCACCCCTTCTGAAAACCGTTGGTTGATCACTAAATATAGATTACCAAGAACCGCTGTAGTAATAATGGTGTAAGGTTTTGTACTCCTATTTACCTACTGATTAACCACTTACCAGTTATTTGACATTTAAATAAAAAATAATGATGACAATTCAGATATAGGTGGCAGTCTTACATAACTGTATTTTTTAAGGCTTTTGAAAAATAAAACTGGCCCAAGTGAAAATGTACCTTCCATTGATTCAGGCTGGAAGAACTGGTTCAAACCTTCTATGACCTAAAGCAGAAGACTGGACTCCTAGTGGATCACAGTTGACAGATATTATAATGTGGATCTGTTCGGCCAAGGGATTCTCATTTTTCCACTGCCACTGTATTTCAGTTCTTACATATGAATGCCTACAGTCTTTGGAGAGCTGAATTTGTGTTTTTACTACTTCAAAAAACCTCCCTTCACAGTCCAACAAGGTTAGACTTACACACATCCTGTCCACTACGATTATCAATTCAAAGTTTTATTTCAGGTTTAAAGGGAGATTGGGGAGATCCATATCCATTTAATACCAGAAGGGACTGTAATGTCTATAGAAAAAAAGTAATACATCAGACTAGCAAGCTCTCATCTCGTATCGCTTCTGTTTTGTTCCTCTCCCATTCCACACTCCTGTTCTTCACTTCTCTAATTCTTCTGCCTTCAGAGTTTTAGAAGGCTAGAAGTTGCCAGGTGGCAACTGCTAGCTGCCCTCTACAACAACTGCCTTAATTCACTTTTATTATTATCACTATAATTGAAGACTGGGGAGGAGGGGAGTTGATGACTACCATAGCTCTGCAAAAAAGTGCCCTGAATATTAAAAAGCAAACATCTCTTCTGCTTACATTGTGCATTTGCTGGAAAAGTCTATTCATACCAACACTGTGTTCAGTAAGAAATCTTTTCCAGTTGGCACGATTTCATCGTAAACTTAAATAGAACAGAGTGGATGTGGATACTTACGAGACAGTGAGTTATATACCACCTTTTGTGATGTTTTGAATCCAGTATTTATGATCTTCATGCTTCTGATTAATTATGATAGATCAATACTTCAACTAGACACATTCACTTTTTACTTTGTGTCTCTTTTATATTACAAGCACAATCAAATTGCACCACAAATTTCATGTTCAGTAACCGATTGAATTCATTTCCAGTTAAGAGATGAGAGTGTTAATAGTGAAAATGAGTTTGCTGTGAAATCCGCAATTTGTTATTGGTGGCAAACACTGGGGAAACTGAAGGACTGCATAATGACACTACATGATTTGTAAAACTTCTTAGCCACTTCCAAGTACTACACTAAGCTGAATTAAAAGGTATTTGTGACTGACTGTTACAAACCAGTTTAGTAAAGCAGACAAAAACTGTCTGGAAACATAAGCGCGTGTATACTCATAAAAATTCACTCTTTCATTTGGGAAAAACTGCAACTATTGAATTTTATGATCATATCTAGTGTGTCAGAAGTTGTTCAAGATATTAAAACAGGAAAAAACATGTCCCAGGTAAGGGATGCTGGAGTGGGGAAATCTTAGATAGTTAGACACAAGACAACAAAACCCTAAACCAGGCAGGGACTAGCTAAGGAGTCAATATGTATTTTGTTATTTGGACAAGTTTTACATCATCAGAAACAGCACATGGGTTCTGGTATCTTTAAATTATCTAGAAGACATCTGGAGTCCTGAGTGTAAGCACCTGTGCAGTTTTATCTAAGCAGTAAGCCTGCCAGCTAGACTCAGGTGCTCAGAGCTAAGCGTTTCCAGACATGAACCTGTCAAAGCATGTACTGAAGAACAGGTGATGCACAAAACAAGAATAACAAATGATGGAAGTCTATTCGCAGAAGGGTGAATAGATTTTTAAAATTAGAACGTGTAATCCTACAGCACTGGCAATAATAAAACTCGTGCAGAAAACTGCCATGAACACCCTTAAACATACATGTCAAAAACTTTCAAAATTTACCCTCTAGGTTTGCTACTGGTGAAGTTGGCAGCTCTGGCTCTGAACTCCACATACAGTGTTTTAAAAAAAAAATAAAATAAAAATCAGGTGTTGCTTGAGAATCTCAGTCATCATTAGCATTATGAATGCAGTACTGAAACCCTGCTGCGTTATTAGTGCAAGCACCATGCAGACACAGCAGTCCAACCGTATCTCCTGTCATTTGAAATACCTCTTCCAACTGCCAAGGAATGCACTAAAAACACCTGCTCACCGCTTGCATGTGTTTTCATTAAGAATATTGATTCCCCTTTGTTTAGCATCTCTTTTAACAGTATTAGTGAGAGAATCAGCAAAAATGGGAAGGAGACCCGAATGCAATATTCCCTGGTCTCGATGCCTCAGGAGAGGCACTTAGCATATCCCAAAACAAACAAACAAAAAATATGCCAGTGTGCGTCACTGTACTTCTATCACAGCTACAATATTATTTCAAAAGCTTGAAGAGTACCACTCTAAAAATGAAGTAACAGAATTGAATATGGTTTACCTATGCTGCAAGGCCCACAAAGGCATTTAGGATTTACTTGGGTACCAAATTACATTTTGGAATCAACGGGAACTTTGGCATCTCTGTGGATGGGATTCACAGAGTTCAGTTTTCCAAGAAAAGCACATGCAACTTTCACAAGTAACCATAAGTTCAAATATTTCTTTCACACTATTAAGTAGATTGCTCAGGATGAAAAGTTTATCAAAAACTCGGGAGAAGAAAAAGAAAAGACCAAAACCAGAACAGTCCCTTAAATCACTACCCAATTTATTTTAAAGAAACGTGTGGCAATTTTACAAAAGCTCTAACTCTTATTATAAAAAAAAAAAACCCTCAAGTGTGATAGAAATAAGGATCAAATGGTGAATAACAGAAACTTTTCATGAATGCAATAGCTACTATTTTACACAATATAATCAAGAATTCAAGCTTACCTTGAATTCTTTCACTTTTTCCATGGTTATCAGGCGCCTTGATGTGTGGCTGGAAAGCATCTGCTCACAGTTGCTAATAAGTTTCAGGCACGGGTGGCGGGGAACAATCTCTTCTGTATATCTGGAAGAAATAAACATTCATAGAGCTGTAAGCTCATGAACTGGAAGACTTGCATCTGAAACAAAATTCATACGGATTCTTCACAAAATGGCTTACATTAGAAAGTTGCAATGCATTTTAATCTAATGAAAGAAATTCACGTATTGGTCCTCGAGTTTTTACAGCATATATTCCAATCATTTTGTGACATAAGATGTGTAGAATTAAAACCTCACAGCAAAGAGCCCCCCCCCATTCTCTACATGTATTTACATGACGTTAATGTATGCACACAGGCCTACCTGTATAATTTCAATTATAAAATATCTCAGCCAATCAGGAATAATAACTTAGCCAATCAGAACTGTGATTTTAAAAACGTATTTCACAGTCAACGTACATAAAATTGCAGAAACAAGAAACTCAACTCTGGCTGCCCAAAAGGGGACCATTACACTTCCATTCCCAATCGATTTAACCCAGCTCTTATTAAACAGTGACATTCCTGGACATCAGAATTCGGTGTTATAAATGTATCACACTGTAATTACTTTTTCTAAAGGGAAGAACAAAAACCATTCATTATCTTTTAAGGTAAGATGGTAGCAATGCTGGCTTGCAATTAAATCCTGTCTATAGAAGCAAGCATTTACAGTGTTTTAAATGCCCCTATCTTCTAAGCATACTATTTTCTATAGAACAGCTTTCTCTAGATTGCTTTCAATCCTTCTATTTCTCCAAATGCTGAAAGAGGAATTTAGGGATTTAAGACTTTTGCATGGGACTATAGGAGCAAGAAGTATTGACTTAGCTAATAAGATAAACATGAGATCAGACATCGTTCCTATATAATTGATCAGCCAGTTAGTCTTAGTTTTTGTAATTTGCTTGCCTGTAATAGTTACTACAACAATATACAAAAAACGGCATATGGTATCGTCAGTGACTATGATTTCATATGAAATGCTTGCTTTCATGACTCCTCAATGCTCGGGGGTCAACAGAAGTCAGCCATTAAGAAGCAGAACTAAACAACTTTCACACCTATCACTTGAACTTAAAAGATAAAAAGGATGAGCTTCAAAGAAATGGATTTTCTGAACGCACTTTACAAAGTAAATGTATTGTTCTGGGAAAAAGAGAAGTCAAGTGCAACACAACTCAAAATAGGATCCATCCAGGTGCTGATGGAAATCTTGACATTTCACAAAGACAACAATGAGCTGTTAAACAACTAAGACAATACCAATTACAGACTTGTAAATAGGAAAAAAACCAGAACAGTACTGCCTCTTTGCATTGTTCCAAACCTTCCAGATTGCAAAACAACCTCTCAGTCACTTCTTATGTGTGGAATCAAGTCAATACTTCTGCTAGGTAAACGTTCTGCATGTTTTTGACAAAGGAGAGTCAAATTAATTCTCAACTGGGTTTTTTTTTTTGTTTTTTTTTTTTTAATTACACAAGACTTTTGATGCCTCTAGTGCGAAACTGCCTTTCTCTCTTACAAACGTAGGCACTCTGCCACAACATCTTAGAAGTTTCTCTTCATAACCTTCTAAAAGCCTGACTGCAAAGGAATTAAAAGAATTCAGACTCAACAATGATTTCAATGTCAGATTGAAAGAGTAAACTTTGGAGTGAGATGCTATCTTGCAGAGGGAGAGATCATTATCACTTTGTTTAAAAGCCTTGTCTGTTAGCATTAATGCATATATTTCTACATTCTTTCAGGTAAAACTCGGAACATTATCAAATAAGAAATGTAGTAACAGTGGTCTAAACAGACACCCATTTTAATCCAGTTTTGTTTTTAATTTAAGGTAATACACTAGGTTCTCAAATAACACATGAACCTGATGGCAGGTGCTGCCAAGGGATATTTGATAACACAACATGTAAGTAGACAGTATCTTATCTTCCCCCCACACACTGCCTTTAATGTTAGTTCCTGTGTTCATCATTACAGCTGAAAATAAAGTGACTGTACTAACATTCTGTGCTAATATAGTGGCTTTGGTATTTCAACCTTCATTGAATAAAGTCAATTCATAGTAGTATGTACAAATTTACTTTTTAAGAGGCAACCCAACTAAAGCTTGAGAGCACTGATGTCCCCAAAACAGCAACTCAAGTAAAATGAGAATGCGCAGTTCATAGTTATCTAAAGTTAAGCACTTTACACTGCTCTACTGAGGACGCATGCTCTTACCAATGTTCAATGAGCAGATAAAAAGCTCTGGTATCTTGACAGACAGAATAAATTCAGTAATTTCAAACAGAGTTTATTGACATGGAAATCTAAGAATCCACAGCCACAGATGGTCTGTCAGGGTTACGCATGTATAGACAGTCATTTTTAACAATTAGCTATAATACTGTTAATGGCACTCATTTCTTTGTTTATGAATAGTGTTACAAGAGAAGAAGCCTAAGATACCAATTCTACCAAAAAAAAAAAAGGCAAGCCTCAAAACCTTATCTAAGAGATGCTCAAGTAAGGTACGCGAACAGATGTTTTTTCTTTTAAACCCAGTTCTAATCCTAGGCTGCACTACTGAGCAGACAGCATCCCGCAGTCTCTGCTGGCCTCTCTCGTCCCTAACAGGGCTGCTCCCCTACTCTTCCTGCCTCTCACTGCCATCTCTTGGTCACTTGACTTTTGATGTCAGAAGAAAGCTAAATTAGTAGTGCCAAACGCCAAAGAGACAAGAATGTTCTCTTACAGGACTTTGTCATGCACCTCTATCAAGTACTCTAATAGAAACATATATTAATAACAGCCTTGCTACTACTATCTTTGAAATCTATCTGCACCTTCAAAGTCTAATTTTCTAAGCTTTAACCTCAAACGACTGGACATGTATTTGCAAGGACATATGAAGGCTTTTTTCTTTTTGGTAATAGTCAGGAATTATCTCCATCCAAAACCCTTACTTCAAAATCTGCTTTCCCTCATATGAAATTTTAAAATATGAAGTCTGAATATTACTCTTAAGTGATGGTACTATGGAGGTTCCATCTGTACTATGCTCCAAAAGAAAGCACAGTGAGAACATAGCAGCATCGGTTCTGACATACTACACACCAGAAATCAAGAATACATACTCAGGCCTGTATATCGGCAGCCAGTAAACTAGTCTTCCTCCCATCACAAGATATTCTGCAGCAAACTTCAACAGGTCAAAAAAGATGTCACTTAGATGATAACTGGATGAAACGAAGATGTGATTTTCTGTGCTAAACAAAAAATTTACAAGTGTAAACATAAAAGCACAGGTAAGACCTGCATTTTACATTTAAAGAAAAAAACCAAAACCAAAAAATTCAAAACCACAAAATAGCACTATCCAAGATTTGCAAAACTACCTAGGATAATCCTTTTTTTCAGCTTCTACTATGAGGAATATGACTTCCCAAATTCCCCTACTGGCTCTTTAGTACTTGTGGAAATCAAAGCATGACTATTCCCCATAAACATGTTGGGAATAGTTATTTTGCACAGCATCTTTCTTAAGGGCAATTTAGAGTAAAAGGCAAGGAAGGCAAGGCAGTGGACAAGCAATGTGTTATCTCTAAGGAGAAAGGGAAATCCGAGAAAGAAGGTTAAGGTAAAAATAGACATATTCCATTTTAGACTGATTTTGAAGAGAACTTTATGAGAATAGGAAACAAGGTTAATGGTGGCGCGGAGAGATGAGAAATAGGATTTGAAATCTGAACACATGCAAATGATAAGCAGGGAGAACAAAACCAAGAGGATTTCAGGAAGTGACACACTGGTTTTGCAAACAGAACAAAAAGGGCTTTTCTTCTTTAATTATTATCACTATCTTTTTTTTTAAACTGCTGACAGCCAACCAAGAAATAATAAAGATTCTAAAACTGTGACTGGGTTTCCATTAAGACATTTACATTCTACCACAGACAAAACAGCTTACCTACCTTCTTTCAGCTGTCTTAACTGTTTCCTTTTGTGAACCTGTTCTGCGAGTAGCTTCTCTGATACCATACGGTGCTATACAAAGCAAATGCGTAATGCAGAGATGAGAACCTCACCCTTTGTCCAAATAACATACAACTGTATTATACACACACAGCAGTGCACAAACTGTGGCTTATACATAGTTAAGAAAAGGAAAAGCTTTTACAAAGTAAAAGTTGGTAAGGGTAATTTCTTGAAGATCTACTAAAAGTTTCTTCCTTCAAAATGTCACTTTAAAACCGTTTCAAAGAAAGCCCTTCAGCTGTAAGAGGTTTCCATCAGCCTAGTTGTTTGCTACACCATAAAGGACAATGCTTTTCTGTTCTGTTCATTAAGAGATATTCCTTACATTTCCAACATGTGACAAACAATCCCATGCTCTTTTGTTTGACAGACACAAACACCTCCCCCGTAGTGCTTAGCTAACCTTTTTCAAAATGAAATTATATGTATTCGAATTTCTTGCCAAAACATCACACAAATGGTAATTCTCAGGCAGACAGATAAGAATAGACAGAAATGGCTTGCTCTCGTACATTTTTGTACCTTCTAATAGCATAACATATTTATTTCCTGTTCAACCCAAAGGCTGTGACACAACTTGCAAACTCTGTTCTAAGTCACATTAATATTCTATACTGTCTTATTGCCAAACAAGCCAAAAAAGTTAGCAGGCAACCCACAAAGAAAAGTCACACTCCCTATTCCTAATTAATACAAATGTGTCATGGTAAGAGCCAGCACCAGAGATCAGAAATTGCTGTATCGAGGTCTTCTATTTACTCCCTTAGCCTCTACTCCTCTCAGGCATGACAAATGGCGTTAACTACATAGGTTTCCAAAAGAGCAGAGGATCCTTTCAAACTGCTAGTGCTTCTAGTAGGTAAGTGTATCAGAAATGCATTAAAATTTCTCTTGGAGGCATTCCAATAATCACTTAATATAAGTGTCTGGAAGTCCATCAGAGATGCTTGGCAGACTCAAGTGTGCTGCAGATCAAGTACTTACAGCAACATGGACCATTATGGTAAGAAGTCTCTGTGCATCAATAAAGTTATGCCTTTACTGAATGAGACTTCTTCAAAGGATGATTTTCAGCCACATTGATTTCTACTGGCACACATAATATTCTCTTCATGGAAGAAAGTATTACTTCCAGTTTTGTTATACATTTATAACTATCCCTAAAGCAAACGCAGAGATGTCAAATGCAGATCCAGTCTCCGCAGTGCTGCCCTCAACATTCATCTTTTGTAATACGGAAACTGCAGATCTGAGCACTCATCAAGACATTAAAATCAACGTACACAGGCAATAATCTTTTAGTCATTGTTATTAGGCAACAAAAAGCATTAACAAACTTACGATCTGTAATGATTGCATCAAACAGCATCCCTTTTCGCCATATTGGCCTTGAAGAATCAGAAACCAGCGCATCAAGGTAATATTTCTCTAAACCATACTGTCGCAGATTAGCTCGGATATTTTCATCTGGCCCTCTCCATTTCTGGTTCTTTCTGCTTGCCTTGCCTGGGTAGGGTAGAATGGGAAAAAAGCACACTCAAACTATTTTATAGGAAAAGCTTTCACATACTCTATCATTTATTTTAGAGGTAAAGAATTAAGTGTCACATACAAAACCAGAGTTTATCTCCTGCCTTAGGAGATAAACTCATTGTAACAAATATTTGCAATAAACTTTACAAGTAGCAAGGAATAATGAAAATAGAGGAGAAAAGTTCTGCTGTGTCATCTACATAGGGTCTCACAGAACACATTTATAAAAACGTTGTTTTGTAAGATGTTCTCGCTATTCGTCAGTCATAATCCTGTCCAATAGGTCAGATAAAATTTTCACTGGGATTAGACTTCCTGGGGTTAGGTTACGAGAAGCTTCCTACATCACAGGCTAAGAAAGCAATATTTATTGTAATTATTATTCAGAACTTTGTTTTGGCTTTTGTTATTCCTTTTATTAAGTATTTCCTGCTTAAAAATTAAGAGAATGGTTTTCTATCCTAAATGTAAATTGCTCAATAAAAATAAGCATGACAAAATAAATCCTGTGAAGATTAATGTCGCTTTAAAATCCACTAAGTATCATCTGCCTATCACGAGCATTCTTAAATTCCAGAGAGTAAGATTTCAGTGGCTTAGAAACATGTAACATACCTAATCCATGGATTGTGTTGTAATCTATATCAGTACCACACACATATGCTCCAAAGTGTGCTGAGGAGATAAGAAGGCCACCTATAAAGGGGAGAAAAGGGGAAAAGTATGAACTGCTGTCATAAGTGTTATCTATGTTAGGATTTTTTGGTCAGGAACTTCAGGAGTTTACAGCAGTACCACACTAGACCTAAAGCTAGACCCAAGAAAAAAAAAAAGAATTAAAACTACCAACCGGTTAGAAAAGCTACACAAATACAATCAGGGACAATAACACTAAGTCCCTTGTCTGCTGTACTTTATCTTCCTTATCTTGCTGTGCCCTATGTCACTCCTTACCTCTGGAGACTGTTCTTAGCAGTTTGTTTAGGGTTTTCTGTATTTCAAGGCAGTAAGATCCTTTAATCATTACATGAACCAAAACTTTTAATTCTAGTTTGCAAGCAGCAGAATTGTTGGGAAACAATCTGAAAAATCATCACCAAACAAACGGTAATTCTACCATGTGTGTTCTCAAAAATCAGTCTCCTTAACTGTGTCTAAAATCAAACCTATTGTATAACGTGGCCATTCCTTAAGTAAGAAGCAATGGTCAAGAACCTTGCACATGCTAATATCTCCAACATGAACAGCAATATCAAAAAAGTTTCTGTAATTGTTTTGCAGTGTGAAAGGTATATACAAATGCATCTTTTTCTGTATGACATCTATGTTGTCAGTACATTTATTAGCATACTCATCCTGCAATAAAACTATTTTTTTTAATCACTACTATTGTGATCTGATTTCCTAATTAAAAATAAAAACACACAAAAAAAAACAACTACCAAAAAAAGCACATGTGATTTCCCCTTGAAACTGAGGAATGGCTGAATAGCCGAAGAAAAAAGTAAATGACATTCTCTCTTTAACAGTTTCCAAATTAAAAAAGGACAGGCAGCAGAAAATTACCTAAGAGCTGTGTTATCAAGTTGTTAATAAGGAGGTATGTAGCTAACGGTGACAGAGAACAAAGCTGTGAACCCCACACTACTGGTGTCAACTGCTTATGGATACAAACAGTCCTGCTAAAATAAAGGGGACGATTGCTGCAGGATGAAGAGTTGACCAGCGCAGGGACCAACACACAATGCACACCTGACTGTGGGTGACAAGTTTTCCCATTCACCAGCAGCCTGGAGAGGAGCATCTCAGGTGGCTGCATTGCCCCACGCCACCCACTGAGCACCAAGAAATCCCTACCACACACTGTGTGCACAGGCTAAACATCCCACCTCAGGGCAGCAGAAAACTCCTACGTCATATGCTAGCGAACTCTACCAAAACTGAAGGTGAGGGAGAAATTAAAAAAAAAAATCCTCAGCTTTTTCTTGTGAAATGGATCAGGGAAAAGCAAGGTTACTCACCCCAGAGGAGTCACCCATTTCCCTTCTCGGCTGCAATCCCTCAGAACAGATGGGCAGTACCTCCAGAGGGTCAAGACAAATTTAGCTAGCCCTGACCCCAAGTATGGCATACCACCCAGTCCTATAAAAAAAGTAAGAAGAAAGTACTTTGCCCATCTACGAATGTTTTTGATTACAGGGAAAAAAAGTTAGAAAAACATGAACTTACAGCTTTTAATAAGTCTCAGCTGGTGCTAGTTCAATTGTGTTCACAAAGAAGGTGCATGAATACTTAAATACTCTAATATGGACAGCCCTTTGACTTCCTATATCAAACAGATGTATACAAAGGGTTAACCAGAGAATCACTGTGTTGCCTGATGACTACTAACAGAATGATGATGGCACAAAACTTCACGCCTTCCTATTGTACGCTATTTCCCCATCTCTTCAGCACACACGTGTGTCTCGTCATAGCACTATCCTCCAGGATGCCAAAGAAAAAACTCCCGTCATTTGCAATTACACAGCATCAAAGATTGGCAAAGGGAAAGCAGGGAGAAATAAATACCGTCCAAAGGTACACACAATAAGCTTACGGAGATAACCAGAACAGATTGCCTAGGAGGAATTATAAAGTATTCATGTAAGACTTGATCTATTCTTCCAGAAACCTTCAGGCTTCCTTCTGCTCAACACTGAGAAAAGAATATTTAACCAGTTTATGGAAGTACGTTTTACAACTCAAGAACAATCCTGGACATTACAATTCTACTTTACAAAAATAAGGGGAATGAAATCTCCTAAGCCAAGCTGGTCAAAAGCACTTTTTATTACAACAAATTCCAATTGTCCACTCTTACTACTAATGCTGAAGACTTGTGATTTGGCTCATCCAACAAAATCAGTTTGCTTCCAACAAGAAAGCAACATTTTGCAAGGCCATCCTAATTTGGTACTATTTACCTTTTCAGCATAAAAAACCCAGGAAGAAACCAAGCCAGGTATTAAAGTTGCATCAATAAAGAAATCTGAACTGCAGTTTCTTCAAAACTTCCTCAAATCTCAAATACATGCTCTTTCCAAACCCATCAGCTCAAACTCACTGCATCACTCTCAACTCTGAACTATCTCCCAAAATTACAGTGGCAGGACACTGTTGCCCTGACAATTTTGAAGATCCTCTAAAGGACCTCAAGAGACTATTGAAATTCCCGGGGTTTACTCACCAAAAGTAGGTGCAAAAGCCACTGTTTAGTTGTTTAGTCATAAATACACTTCACTGACAAATGGTGTGCGCCCCTGTAGCTCCGGTGTCCCTATGTACTGTTAATCTCAAGCCTGTCTCTTACAGATGAGTAGTGCAATAAAACCACAAAAAATGCAATTCAAATCATTAGTCAATTTGGGTAGAATTTTGTGTATTTTACCTTTTGAACTGAAACATGACTTAATATTTATCTTGAATTTCTACAGCTTCGTTACTTCTATGTGATTTTTTGTCCTCCAAATTTACCCTTCCTTTTTTTTTTTTCTTCCGTTTTCACTCCAAAGAGAATGAATGCTTTCACAGAATTTTTTGTGATTTAGGTTGAGCAGATTTTTGTAAAGAAACACAAAACCATAGACATCGAAACGAAACAAACTGCTTAGAGAGAACACAGAGGAATTTCCTCAACCTTTCAAAGAGTACTACCCATCTGCAAGGAACACAGGCACAAGGAGGAGGAAATTCCGTAAGACGTTATCATGCATGCAAAAAATCAGGTCATATACGAACAAAAAACTCAGCCAAAAACATATAGTTCACTGAAGCCTTGTGTTTCTGAAAATATTATATCCCTGGTCTGTTTTCTATGGCACAGAGAAGCCACATGCTAATAAGAATTCGTCCTACTAGTGACCCTGTAGCATTATCTTCTCTCTCCCTAACTTCTCTGCAGTGACTTCTGCAGTGAATTTTCTTCATCCTTCCATTAATTTATGTATTTTTAAATTGTATGCATCTCACACGTGGTTCTCTTGGTCAAAGTTTAGCAAAATCCAGGTCAGAAACACAGACTTTGTTATGCTTTTGAAGAAACTACAATAGGTATACACAATATACTCTTGTATGATTAAATGACACGACATGACACAATAGATCTTCTATTTCACTTACAGCTGAGTTTCCCTTTGGTAAAAAGTACTTCTATACCACACACAGTAATATATGGAATAAAAGCTCCCCCTCCTGGCTTAACTAAGAAAAGTTCTGCTGGGGCCAAATACGCGGTGTGATCAATATTATCCTGAAGTCAAGACATGATGGTACAAGCAACTTGTCACTATTGAATGCTACGACCTATTTCTATGTTGTGTTATACGCCCAGAAGTGCCCTTAGCACTCCTCTAAATAGCCACCTCCAAAACTGCTACTCCTTGTAACATTCTGAAAGTGCCTGCAGGGAGTGCTCTAGCCAAATTTCAGTTTTTAGTCACTTGGGACCTTAAGCAGCCCATGACATGCATGAACTGGTGTTTAAGCCATGTTACGTAAAATAATACAGTGAGGACAGACTTGTCAGAAGTCTAAAATAAACTGTTTACATCTTCCGAAGTTGGTCTCCCTCCCCCAAAATCCCTTTCAAGTTAACAAAACATTCATTTTATAATCACCATTTTGCTTTTGCTTCAAGTATCACTCGAGCACCAGAAGCCACTGCGCCAGGTAAATATGTGGTGCGAGCAGTAACACAATCTCCCAGGTTTTCCCGGCAGTAGAAAAAAAAAAAATATATATACCTGTTCCAACAAATGGATCATATACAACATCATTGGGCTTTACTCTCCCATGGTTTGCCATAATGAAAGAGAGGCAGGCATCCATGCTCGTATTTCCAATAAAATGTCTCTTTTTTACACTGTAGGACTCAATTAGTTCTCTTTGGCCATCTGCAATCTGTTGAAACATTTAAAAAAAAAATCACTGTCAGGTCTCAGATACAAGATATAAGCAGACAGGATAACTGACTTGCTTAAGCGACAGCACCCCAACAAACAGGTAACTCTTGATTTCATAACACATCACCTTGCTTTCTGCCATCTGAAAATGTGACAGACTTCTTTCCAAGCAATAGATATCTTGGTTCATCAACTAAATAGATTTTTAAAGACAGAGGCCAAAAATATACAAACAATTTAGAGGGAAAATTCTTCTGAAAAAGTAACAACTAGAGCAACTTTGCAATTATTCTAGGTATCAGAAAAACAATTCCTGGCAATTCAGAGTTAAAAGAATTTCAAAATGATGAGGAGCAGAAATGCATGTTAACACACACGTGCACATACACATGCACATGCTTAAGGTCACACAGAATTTCCATCTTTACTGGCTTTTCTGTCCACGCTCAAAATCTAAATTTAGGTTAGTGTTGACAGATCAAAATTTACTGGAAAAACAAAGACCAAATGCTAACATTTTTACATCAGACTTCCAAATTATGTTGAAGAGGACCAAAGCAGTCTGGAAGAAAACACGTTCAAAAGCCCTTCCAACACTATTCCCCAGCACCAGTCAACATCAGTCTTACTGGGTAAACAAAATACACTTGCCTATTTTTTTTCAGGTTGGTTTACTCTTTTTTAAACGCTTCAGGAACCCAGCACAGACGAGTCAACAGCTGCAATGTTTTGCAGTATTGCCACAACCCAGGGTGCACAGGCATGGAGAATATTCACAGGTGCTGACAGATCACTTGGATCTCTGACTTCTCTGTACACAGCCCCTGACGATAGCTGTGCAACTTTAGCAGTTCTCCCGCCTTCCAGCTGCCTGGAACCCAGGACATTGCAAGCACACTCCCATCAGTGGCTGGTCATTCTGGATGATGTCCTTTGAAGACCCACTTTTTCCTCACAAGACATAGTAGACCAGATCAGATTTCCTCAGGATATCCTAATAATGCAGCAGATTTGGAGTGCATACACCCAACAGGCAAGAACGTTTTTAGTAAGGACCTCAAATCACAAGCTCCAGACAGTTTTTGAACACGGTTCCTACTGTACAGCATTGCACTGTCAGTGTCCCCTTCGGTGGGCTTCACTTGTGGGCTGGACCTGCTGATGGCCAAAGCCTCAGGGATCAGTCTGTGCCATTCTGTTGAGGAGCCTGCCAGGACCACCTGAAGCACAGAATGCTCCAGCACGGCTGATGCAACTCAGTGGGGCCGCAAGCCATCTACAGTTCCTGTACATCTTACTTCACGCTTGAAACAAGCTGCTGGTGCTTTCAGCTGGGTCTGGGCCCACAATAACCTGACACACCACTGTAGCTGTGCAGAGACTCAACTGCTGCGTTGAGTTCCCTCTGTGGAGGGCAAGATAATGTGTGTTCCCAGATACAAATTCAATTTTTTCCACCTCTAAATTGCCCAATTAACCTTTTTTTTTTCCCTAGTCATAATAAAGACTTTCAAGACTTACACAGTATTATGCAATGACAGATGCAGCCATGATTATATTGTCTGCTTCCATTAAAACTCAACACAATTTTTTTATATTTAAATTGAAGAACATTTTCCTGAAAATACAAGCTCATAAAAACTGAAGCAAGCGTACTCACGCACCCATCTACCAAAATACAGATGAAAGGGCTCTTCTGGAACATTATTAGGGTCCATTCCATAATCTTCCAAAATCCAGAAGATGTGTTCTGGAGTCTTTAAATTTACTTTTCCTTTGAATGGCAGAAATTCAAGGGCCTAAACAATAAAGAAAAACAGAGTCCAAAAAACACAGTCAATTTTTTTAAATACTCTTCCCCCCCCCAGAAAAAATAATAATAAAAAAACAAACCAGAAACCAAAACACAATTCCACTTGTGAGAAATGATAGATTAGTAGTAAAAGTACATCCTCAATTTTCTTTGGATTTCTGAAATGCCTTTCTTGTGAATAAAGATAGATCAAATGATTAAGGATTAGAAATCAGGAACTGTAACATTTTTTTATTAACTGAACAGAACCCAACTTCAGAGGAAATAAACTGTGTGTATTAATTATGCAATTTTCAAATTATAAAAAACAACACTGAGGATGAACAATGGCATTTAAAATTTCAGTGATGTGCAGCTGCACCAATTGACATACTCATCATTATTTCACACACACAAAAACTGAACAGGAAAGTGTAGCTACTATTAATACAGATAATTTCAGTCTCTGTAAATGAAGTAAATAGGATAAACAGCTGCTAAAATAGATTTGTGGAAGAGCAAAAATTAGCAGTAATTTAGAAAAATTTCCTAATTAAAATGCTAATGCAGTTTGGAGGAGAGCACAAGCACTGACAAGAGCATAAGGACAGAACAAGAAACCAGTGCACAATCCACAGCTTGCAACTGAAGTCACTTGTCCCACGTTCTGCAACAATAAATGCTTAATATGGAGATCAAGTAACAGATTTTACAAAAGTCTAGCACCTAACTCTAGCCATTTGAATCTTATAGTTTTGGGCAATAAACTTCAGTTTCCCCAGCACACTGAGCTGAAATCAGCAGTGAGATTTGTTTCTCTTTGTATATGCCTTACATGGTCTGTTCATTAAAAAGTCATGGATTTTGAGGGGATGTTAATTCAGACACAAAGATCTCATTTCGAGCTGATAAGACATAAGCTTTAAACTTCTTGAAGATCACCAGGAAATCCAATCTTAAATACACTGATAGCATGGAACAACATGAATAGATTAAATCAAATGTCAAAGACTTCTTAAACATCTACTTACATCTATCTTTTTTATTTTCTGTGCTTGGCTCAGTGTTTTATTAAACGTATGAATATGCACTTTGTAAGTAGAGTCTGACTGTAGATATGGAAGCTGAAAAAAAAGCAAAGATACTTTCATTAGTGCTATTCAGTGTGATTAAGGAACCGTATTATCCAGATTCTTTAGATGCATACCATCTCGTGCATTGGATAGTTCTTCAAAGATGCATAGAGCTCCCCTGCAGATCTTCCATGACCCCACAGTTCAAATATAGACCTGAAATAACAAAGATTTTTTTAGACTGCAGTCATGGGGGGAAGGGGGAAATGCTTTACAGACACTTTTTTTAATCTTCTTGGCCATTGTATTTAGGCTTTGCTTCATGGATTATTGAAGCACATTATTTAACTCTTAGCACATGCTTAAGTTTTGTTCTTAACAGGGACACACTTATTTTCAATCCTAAACTGGTATTTCAGTTATGCCTTTTTGATTGGTAACACACACTGAAAGGTAAATTTCAGTCTTAATACCCTTGGGATATCACCAGACCTTTTTCTGGCACACAGCGATACTAGCAAATGAGACAAAATTCATTTGTACCTACCAATTTGATGAGGTAAGCAAAGGCTCAAAAAAGGTCAAGAACATACTTTCCAAGTGTTACGCTACCCTGGAGTAAAACAAATCCTGAAACTGTAACATCCTATGGATAACGACATCATCACAGGTTCTATCCCATTTTAAGATGTGGCTATGATGTTTGACGTTTTAAGATGTTCAAACACTATGCTGACTTCTTACACTTCTTTTTTTTTTTTTCCTGTTTGTTTCCATATTGCCAGCTTTAAGAAAAGCATTGCCTTGGAAGATGAGAGAGCTGATGCTACTGTAATGAAGGCACAAGACCACATCATGGACCTTTTCCCCAGCATTCAAATATCCCAACTGAGTGGCCTTTCCGTGTCAAAATTAAAAATCCTTTTAGTACAGGAATCCTAGTCTCACTGCATATATTGCTAAACACTAATGCGTGCATTTGCAAAACACCATAACCACAGTCTTTAAGGATGAGCAGTGCCACATAGTACCTTTTCAAAGATGACTCCTGAAGGAAAGTCTTCAAAACGTTCAAAGGTTTAGCTTACTCAAACAAAAATAAGAGTGCCTAAGTGACAATAGCAGATACCAAGGTCCAGTGGTAAGCTATTTTGTTAAAGTATTCTTTTCCTGAATAAATTATTTAAGGCTACATTTCTAATCTGCATTTACCCTGAAAAAAGTACTTTTTTTGCAGTGTCTAATTTTTTTTCTAAAACATCCGATTCATCTACTGTGATAATTTAAACTATATTTATAGATGGAGCAATGAAAATGCTGACAGTATAGGCTGCACTAGACAGAACCAAATATTCATGGTCAAATTTTATTCAACTGTTGGAGAAGCTCTTATAACACCTTCAGTCCCGTATTTTACTTTTACCCTTACATATGTATTGGAAAAAAACACAAAATGCTGGGGAGATTTTATTTAGATAAATAAATGCTTCAGAGTTTTTAATATTCATTAGCAGTACAACAGAGATGTTCCAGCAATCTCACTCCAAAACTAGCATATGTCCCCACAACCAGTAATAGAGGAGTAAAAAACTAGGGGCCAGTTATGCTTTTTACATGAAATAATAATAGATTAGTTGAAAGAGCGTGGTGTATGGAATATCTGCAAGCTGTTTTATCATGTTTTACTTCCTTAGTTGCTTACAGCTGCTTTTTGAAGAGCAGTGCAGTTTATCCCCGTTCGAAACACACTGTCATAAGGACAATTTTGTATACGCGGGGTTTCTTTAGGTAGGAGCGGACAGCTCAAGTCATTGCAGGTAAGACTGAATACCTGACACAACAAGCACTCAACAGGGACCGTGCAATGCTCTGCAGAAGCACCCAAACTAACCCTGAACAGGACAGCACTCACTTCATAGTTGGTACGGCCAGAGTGCCATAGCACAGCTATGCTGCATCTCATCCCGAACCATACTGCTGAGGTATCTCTCAAGCCTCACTGGAAAGCACGTTATTTAGACACCTCTAAAAAGGACCAAAAGCAGCTGGAACAATCACTCTGGCATATTCCTGTGCTCTTGAATTTTCTGGAAGGACCTCTGCTGCAGTGGCCTGGCCTGAGGGATCAGACACCAGCACGATGAGGGTGACACAAGGAATCGCTACTTTTCTCTTACAAACTTGATTTTCAGTTTTCATGTATCATTGTTTTTAATCTTTTAATTCCTTGCACATTTTAGAACAAGCCACTAACTAAACATTATTCAAGTTGACTACAATGTCAGTGACTACAAGACAAGTTCTGGCTCTTCAGTGAATAACATAATTTCAAGATGCTGTGTTGACCGTACACTACGTACAGAGGACGGGAGCGCTACAAAATCAGTTCTACAGGCTCCAGCAACACCTCCTCAATTCGAGAGGTAACCAGAGACTGTCTATTTTAAGACTCCATACAAAATTAATATTTGCTGCAATATAGCGGAACCATTTTCCACAGCCCACATTATCACTTCTAAGATTTTTCACCTCTTACTTTGCACATACTGTCCGTTTCATTAGTCCCCTTGCCATCTCTTCTGAAGGAATACTGAGAATCCAAAATGGAGACTGAAATAAAGAGAAGACAAGTAAGTGATGCAAATGCCAGCTGGAGGATGTCACACAAATTACACAATAATTCTGCTCTATTAAAAAAGAGAACATGCACGCGGAAAACAAAACAAAAAAATCCGTTCACTGTACAGCAAATATAAGGACAAAACATTAAATTTGAGGTAAATCTGTATACTCAGCTTGAATGTCTGAGAAATTTTATTAGATATTTAGTTTTCCCACCATATCTTTGACTTGGTAGAATATTATTTGTTTATGCTCCTCTAGATTATTCACCTTCTAAAGAATCCTAGCACTTCATTACACACAACTAGTAACTAAAACTCCGTGACATTCTCCGACCTAAGCACTGAGACCAGAGTCACTCAGGTTCCTAGCTTCACTATTGCGGATACCTTGTCTCACTGACTTAGGGGCAAACACTAAATTCAAACTGCTGCTGAATGTTTTCATGGTTCAGCTATCCTGAAAAGAAAGGAGAGCCTCCCAGCAGATGGCACTGTTTCTTTTCACACTGTTAAATGAAGACATCCCGAGGTGTATTTTGTGCATCTTTTACTCAACTCTGAGTCCTTGCTGAAATTGAGAATTAGTCCATTTTGGAATACACCTCATTTTCCTAAGAAACATTAAAATTTATTCAGCTACCTACATTTAATAGCAATGCTATAAAGAACGTATTTGTATACCACACATGCACTCAAGTAAAATATTTGGTCCTCACTTACATTTACGCGGATTTCCTGCTCACTGCTGAATTGTCCACCACAAAGCGAGAGCAAAGATGTTATTTCCTAAAGGGAAAATATAAAGGCCAGGCTTTAGGAGTATTCACTAATGTTTTAAAGAAAGAAAAGTAAGGGGAAAAAACAAAAAAAGCATACCATAAATTCTACTGCAGATGGTGACCTCCATAGGGATTATGAACAAAATGTCAGAGATAGCAACAGAAGAAAGAAAGGTGTTTATTACTGACTTACTGTGGGAACCGACAGTGAAACAGTCTTAGAGTAGTTGTGTGGATATGGCAGAGGTTCACAAATAAATTCAGCTTGTACATACAGTTCATGAACTGAAAAAAATTAGACTCTCTTGCTATACAAGCAGCTGACTACCGCTCTCAGAGTTCAGTTGCAAAGGAACAAGCTATGGTTAGGTTATGAAAAGCCGTACAGTATACAACACAATAAGATCAAGTTCAGCAAATTTCAGTAATCAAATACCACCGTTTTGCATTTTCTCTTTCATCAAAATCTTCACTGTTCAATCCTACACTCTCACAACAACATTCCTCTTACAATATTATTCTATCTAGTCTTAAAATATTTTTCCGACTAACTCAGGCAAAAGGAACGTCTCACTAGTAACACTCCAGCCCAGGGCTGGGTCCAGCGCTGAGCATCAATCCCTTTTCTTTTACTTCTCTCTGCTTTACAGGTATCTCAACAGTTTTCTTCAGTAAGTGTCTTTTCCAGAGTAAATTAAATCAAAGATAATAAATTGAACATGCAAAACAGCAAATATCCAAGAAACAAGCTAGCAAGTAATAATTAAAAAACGACACACTAAAAAGGCTTTTGAACTGAAATGAGAGGTAAACACTGGGGATGTTTCTTATGCAGCCCTTTTACTAGAAATGACACTGCAGCCTCTGAACATTACTGAACATTTTATATGGGCTTAGATTTGAGCCAAGTGGGTAAATAAGAAGATTACCATGAAGTATCCCAAAAAACGGAGAAAAAGAAAACCCCTGCATAATGCTAGCACATGGCTTTAGTGGGACGTTACCCCATTAATTTCCATCTTTCCATTTGTATAGAAAGGACATAAGAAACGCTAGAAAAAAAAAAAAAACAGGGGTTTTGGTCCAGGAGAATAGAAGTTTATGCATAACCATTTAATTGTACAGTCCTGGGACAGCAAAAGTGCCTGAGGTCTTACACATGAATCGGTGGCACCCTCACATGTTCCCAGTAATATTATCCACAGGAAAGTGACAAGAATGAGAAATGGAGAAAACACGGCTTGTGAGAAAAGGCTTGGAGAGAAAAGCAACCTTGACCTCTACACACGCTAAAGGTTGCTGTTTTAAAGGAAGGTAATAATCTATTTTCGATGTTTACTACAGAGGAGACGAGAGCACGGGGTTCAGACTGCAGCAGTGCTCCGGATGAGAGGTTGGGAAGATCCTTCCAAGAGTAAAGACAGTGAAGTACTGGAACAGATGTGATAAGAAAACATTTGCTATGCACCTATCTGTCCATTACAGACACCTTGTGCTGGAAAACAGGATCCGTGATGTTACCCCTCGGTATCTGAGCTAATCAAAGAGAGATCCCTGACTATGGAGCATGGTTTCTTACCGACTAAGAAATATGAAACACAGAACTTTATTCAACAATCGTTTAACAACAAATGTGGACTTCAAACAACACCTTCAGCTTCACTACCAGAAGAAAAGCAGTCCTCTCCTACCCCATATGCAGGTGTGGCAGAGATGGAGATCAGGCAGCTGATGTGGCTGGAAAATCTGTCCTTGCTCATTTTGTTAAGTTTTCAGATCAATCAGGTCCCTACCGTAGCTCATCACAAAGCCAAATACTCCTCTGAGCAGTGACCAGAGTATAAGAAAAGGGAAACAGAACTGCTTTCTCCAGCAGCTCATAGAATCATTTAGGTTGGAAAAGAACCCCGGGATCATCGAGTCCAACCTTAAAATGTTTTTCTGCGGCGGGACGACACAACCCCAAAACTTTCTGTTTTACATGTATATCGTCTTTTTTTTACTTAATCTGACAACCTTGCCTCAAGAAAGACTGGGTTGACCATAAATAAATAAATTCATGTTTCACAAAGCAGATAGATAGTAAAAAACAATGCACAAAAGAGAGCTTTAATGAAAGCAAGGAAAATAAATGATGCAACACACATTAAGTATTTTAAAACATGTGTAACGATGACCCACTGATTCTAACAAAATAATTCTGCATTTCAGCACTTTTTTTAAGCACTAACATATTACCCTGGATATCATATTACTAGCTCTTCAAGATGGTGCCTAGAAGAGCACTTAAGGCACTAAAATGTGTTACAGTGTATAGTAACTCTGCAAGTCACCATGGGAAAAAAAAATAATCACAAGTTAAATTTACAAACAAGAGGGTTTTGTTATAAACACAGAAATTGAGTGTGTACTAAACGAGACATTCACCAAGGACCCATAGGAACCACCAGGGTCTCGGAAAAAATACCAGGGAATACTTCAGATAAGTTACAATTTATTTTTTTTTTAAATTATTCCTGTGACTAGCACTTGATCAAATAAAACCAATTTAGTGTCAGGGAACAAACTGTGCACCCCAAATTTTGCAACCAACTGGCAGAAAGGTGTGAATGACAAGCAGACGGTGCTTTTGGAGGCAGGACTCGCTGGTTCCCACACCCCACGTCCTACCACCGAAGGGGTTCTCCTCTCCCTGGTGCCGCATGGGCCAGCGCAGCACGAACCCTTCCGACCACATGGAAACAAACGCTCCGAATTAAAAGCCAAAAGCGAGCAGCCCTGGGTGCCACGCAGAGGAGGGAGGCTGGCGACGAGGACACCAGCCAAGGACTTGGAGACCTCCACTGGGTCCCAGCACGCGTGCAGGCCCTAGGACTTCAGGGAAGCCCCGTCCTTGCTGATCCCCACGTCTTTTTCCAGAAAATGAAGGTACCTGCACCCTCGCGCAGCTCCACGAATGCCTGGGACAGAGCGGACCTCGCCTGTCGCCCGGGCAGCACCCACACCACGCCGGCGGGAGCATCTGCGTCGCTTAAACAAACTAAAAAGTCACCGAAACAGGACCTCAGAAATACCGTCATAAACCCACTTTTTTCCTCCGAGTTTCCATTTTCTACGTGGGAGCCCCAGGTACTTTCCTGCCAACCCCTCCTGGCTCCAAAGGCTCTTGAGAGCGGCAATGAAAACGTTGCCTCGGAGCCACCACCGCAGGCCACCTCCCCGGCCAAGGGGCCACCTCTCCCCGGAGGCGGGGGGCAGGAGGAGGAAGCCCACGCCCGCTGCTGGGCTGAGGTAAAAGGGGCAGCAGCCCAAGCCAGGGGTTCGCTTGCCACAGGGCGCGGTGTGGGGCGAGTGAAGGGGCACCGGGCGCCCCCCGCTCCCCCCGAGCCGCGCGGGGCGGGCAGCGGGCGAGGCCACGCGGGGGCCAGGCCACCCCTCAGGCACACCCGGGGCCGCTCCAGAGGGTAGCGCCTCAGCGGGCCGATCCTACCGGGCCCCTAACCCTAACCCCGGCCGCGGCGGGCGCTCACCGGCAGGCGGAACTCGAGGTGCTCCTGCGCCAGCAGCAACAGATACCGCCGAAGCGCTGGGGCCGCCAGCGCCATGTCCGGCCATTCCCCCGCCTTCCCGGGCCGCATGCGCCGGCGGGCGGGCCCAGCGCCGCGGCGGGAGCGGCGGGAGGAGCCCGCCTTGGCGGTCCCGGCACCCTCGGCGGCGGGTAGCGGTAAGGGGTGTGTGACCGAAGGGCCCGCGCTACACCCCCTGTGCCGTCCCGCAGCGCTGGGGACGGGCCCTGACAGCGGAGCTGAGGGCCGGGGGCGGAGCAGCGGCCGCCAGCGCCGCGGGGACGGATGTACCGCTCGTTAATTAGCGTTGATTTCATCTCCCTCTCATCCCTTTATGAGCTGTACCGGTGCGGGGCTGCCCGGGGGCACCCGGCGGGTTCCCCCCCCCCGGCCCTGGCCGCCACCTCTCCATCCCCCGGCCATGACCTTCCCTCGCTGGCAGGTCATTAAATAACATTAACAATTAACAGACGCCAAAGGAGTCGCCTTCGTTTTTCCATGGGAAGGAGGTCAGCGCCGAGGCGGGTGTAGGAGCAGATAGAGGCGAGAAACAGATTCCCAGGAAAGGGGCCAAGATGTGGCTATGCAACAAGGCGGGGGGAAGAAGTTTTTTGTATTGCAGCTCATATTTTATTTTATTTTAACATCTAGACTTGATAACCATAATCCCGTACTCACTGATCGCCCTGTTACGTTGAGCTGAAAGGTTCAGCTTATCCAGATTTCAGTAAGCTTTTTATTAGGACCAGGCCAGCTCAGCACTGAACTCATGTTCTGGATTTTCTGTGCTGATTTTTGGACAGCTTTTTTTTTTTTTTTCCCCTGGATGGCTAAGATTTTGCTCGTGACCTGTGAGCACTGCATGGGCCGCGTTCTTGGTGCATCTCCGTAATGTCATCCTGTGGCTTCTCCAGTTACCTCTTCCTGCAATAATCAAAGCTGAGGTTTGCTGTGAAGCTTTGGCCCTGACGATTGACAGTGTTGAACCGGCATCTGAACGTCAGCTTTCCTAGAAGAGAAAGAAAAGATGAAGTGGGCCAGGTTTGCTCACCTCAGCAGCTGAGCGCTGAGACCTGGCAACAAACACATTGCTGAACTGCTGATGAATCCTGCAAGTCTGAAATTACTTACAAAATCTTGCAATTGCTGGAAGAGATTTAGTGGAAGAAGTCTGCTTTTATTTTTCCAATCTGTCTCACTTTAAATTTCTTAGCTGTATAGGTTCCATTTTAGAAACTCCTTAGGAAGGGTTATTGGTATTGTTGTTTAAGCTTAATTTCTTTGAGACTGGCTTTCTCTTACTTTATCTGCAGAGCATTGCTATCTGTTCCCAGAAGGTGAATACCTCAATTTTCCAGTGATGCTGTTTTCTACAGAAGAATTTAACTAAAGCCCTTTTTTCCTGCTTTTGGCTGGAGGATCCATGCAAAATCACTGGCAGTCTCTATATGCTTCTCAGCATAGTTTGAAAGTGTATGTATATTAATAAGTAAGACTTATGGAGTCTGATTCTGACATAAAAACAAAGTGCTTTTCAGATGCTGTGTTTGTAAACTTAACATGCATTCCTATACTGCCACTGAGAAGAATCAAGCAGTTTGTTAGCGTGGATTTGGGGAGTCGACATCGACAACATTACATAACTATTTTAGGGAGGGAAAGGAAGAACAATTCTCCTTTTTAGCCTTCAGGGGAATTTTAAGTACACAAAATGTAATTACTAAAATTGAAATTTATCCAGGAAGCTGGAATTAACCACCCTTCTCTCTCAAAAAATATAACAACAGGATCATACGACAATCATGAGTTCCAATTTAAAAGTGAGACTATGAATGAAGAGCCATTCTTTAATAAGTGCTGCTGTTTATCTTTCTCAATTTGCTTTTGCAGCCGTTGTGTTGCTATCTCCTGCTCACCCCATGCACTCTTATAGACCCAAACACAACACAAGCTTTTTTTGACCACGACTTGAATTATCTGCTGGGGCATTCAGGAAGCTCTGATACCGCTCATGGAATTCATGTGCAACAGCATCAACACATTTGTATAAGCAAATACCCATGAAACCTTACTTTAAAGAAATAAAAATAATGCTTTTAAAATATAGATGTGCCTAATCTATAATTCAGTTATTAAATTGTTCAGAATTTGCATTTTTATCCATTTTCCCATAGAAAAGCTAGCAGTAATCCTCTGTTTTATCTCCAAATGTCTGTAAGAAAAATATCAGCTCTACTGATGTGCTATGTGGAAACTTTAGTTTGTGTATTCCAACAGGTGACAGAGAGGATAGAGCAAAGATGTCGTTATAATGCAGTCAGACCTCTATAGGTATGTAAAAGTCAGTCCCTAATTCATTAAAATAATGACATACTGCACAGATAGTCCATAAACTAAGTATATGTAATTTTATATAGGTGGGGGGCAGCCCGTGTGGCCAGGGGAGCCGGGCAGTGGGTGCAGGCTCCCTAGTCTGAAGCCTGCCCATAGGTTTTAGTAGGCAGACATGGCTGTGCAGCACAGCCTTTTAAGGGAGAACTATCTATTCTGGTTTTGTCTTCTTCACTAAATAGGGTGTTGCAGACAGTGCCGTGCTCACTAACTGGATTTCTACTTCTCTTTTCAGTGCCTGATGAGGAAAATCCCCCTGCTACCACCACGTATTGGGGTTTCATCTCCAGATAATGTTTTCTGTGCATAATAACTACTGCAGTCTGTGGGGACCTCCTCTGCACAGCCTGGGTTTGTCCACCTTTAATCAGCGTGCAGGCAGGAGAAAGGCTACCCACCCCTATGTATGGGTTGGTTCTCTGGCCCCTGGAGAATGGTTTGCTCTCTCTCCTGTCAGTAAGCCTGGGCTGAACAGGTCAGCCGGCACTCCATCAGCTTGTCTGGGACGTCTGCGGGGCTGCCAGCTATAAGGATAAAGTTCTTCAAAAGGTGTCATTGCATGAAGAGTAAGTACAGCACTACATTTGCGTTGCATGGGGCTGTGGGGTATGTACGATAACTGCGGGACAGGTGGTACCCCCTGTAACTTGTCAGCATAGCTTACTGCCCTGCGTTACAAAGTGACTTCCGAATTTCAGCTGAATCACTTTTACTTTTCTCATTGGTATAGAGTTATGGGTGGACTTAACAAAATCTTCAGATATTTAACATCTTTTTCAGCAGCCTTGCCTCTCACTCAGGCAAAACTCTGCCCAAAATTATCAGGCTGATTTGTTGTTGTTTTTCCTTCACAGCTGACAGTGTGCCCAGGAACCACAGTTACAACCGGTCGTTGATTTGTTTCCTGCTTGAGTGCCATAAAACATTCTCAAGAAATGGAGGAAGATAAAGGGCAGAGTGCTAAAGCTACCAGTGCAGTGGGTGACTTGAGGAAAAGTTGGCAAACCTGGGCAGAGGATCACATCGAGTATCAGAGAAAGAACCCGTTCAGCAACGACGACAGGCTTGCATCTAAACCGGTGCATACTCACAGAGGAGACTCTACCTACGGGAGACCCCCCGAAGGGTCTCAGACAGAGCAGAGAGGAAGAGATGCTCACTCACACGTGGGTAAGGAGGTAGAAGAGCTGTGCTCGATCATTAGAAGAACTGGAGAGGTGGGAGAAGATGGACATGTGAGTGTGACATTCGGGCAGCTCTTTGAAACATATGTGACTATTTCCAATAAAGTAGTGGGCATCTTGTTAAGAGCCAGAAAGCATGGTCTGGTTCGTTTTGAAGGTGAAATGCTTTGGCAAGGAAAAGATGATGATGTGATCATCACTTTATTAGAATAAGGTTTTGTCATCTAATGAATTCTGCTGCATGGTTCCATTTAGCAAACACATAGCTGGATACCATCTTGAAAGAGGTTTTCATTACAGAATTTCAACTCAGCTGCTTACTGGGACGTGAGCAGGAGAGAAAATGGGTGAGAAGGATAAAAGATGTTTTTGCAAAAATGGTAGAAATTTGGACAGAAATCACAAATAAGGAACTAATCCATCATGCTGCTATTGGATTGTCCTTTCATTATTATCGTCCACTACCACGTATACTGCAGTTCTTCAAATAACTCCACTGGCTTACTGCTTTAGGTTACTAAAAGTATAAATTGCTAACTTGCTACTATTCAACACTGATTCTTGCAGGTTGTGAAATACTCACTGTGTGTGGGGGTTTCATTTGTAAAACGTGGAATTGAAAACTTTTATGGGAACTCATATACTTCTTCAAAAAAAGAGCCTGGAATATGACAAAAGTTTAGGTTATTTTCACATGGTGAAACTGAATAAATGGAAGTTACTTTCTGAAGTATACGAAAAATCCCAAATTTACAGAAATATCACAGCAAGGATATTTGATGGTTCCTAAATTAGTTACATCTTGCATGTATTTCGCAGAGCTGCACTAGTCCTGATATTTAATAGCCTGTTCTTATCATCATATCTTCTCCCAATCTTCTGTGTCTCTTGTTTTTCCTCTGTATCTCACCATTTTTACCTGTTCTGTTCTAATGCTGCATCATACCCTAGAGGATCACAAAGCTCTGCAGCTGCCTTGGTGAATCCAGCTAACATCCTTTCATGGAAAGTAGGGTGCCACAATGTAAAGATCTGAAAGACCACTGGTTGGGGCACTGTGCATTCACGAAGAGAAACAAAAAGGTTCTTTCCCCAAAATGTAGCAATTTTTTTTACAACAGGAAGAGAGTAGAGATCCTGTAGTGCCAAATGCAAAAATGAAAGTGTAGTGGTGCAGTCTCATGCCTCACTTATCTGAGGCAAAGCTTTTCTTTCAAGGGACAGTTGTGGGTTCTCCAAACTGGGAGGAAAAAAAACGATCAGCTTGTGAAAATTGAGACTGAAAGATGACTGATAAGAATTTCCTTCGTGGTTATTCCAGGGGAACTTTTTCTATGTTTAAAAAAAGAAAATAAAGGATTGGTTATACACAATAGTTGTAATAATGCTATTAAGAATAATCGGGAGCTGTATTTACATTAGTTCCCACCAAGAAACCTGTATAATTAGAAATATAGAATTCTATTTTTACCAGTGCAAATAAAAGCTTTTATGGGGTGTTACCTACAGTACTTGACGGGTCTTTAGTGTAAGATATTCTCTTGCCTCAAAAGGATATTGAAATTTAATATAAGTTATATAAATTACAAACTTGATAAAAGTGATAGATTATTTTATGCTATTTATATAAAAGAAACTTTTTGCAAAAAGCCTAAAAGAATGGGTTTTTTTTTGGTTTGACATTTTCATCCAATGGGGATTTGCATTAAAATAAGCCTTTGGACTGAGCAAATACAAATACGGATTTCTTTATCCCTCTGCCTCCTTTTGTAGTGAAAAGACAATGAAAGTAGAAAAAGAGGGAAGAAATGAATGTGCTAAAATAAGTGTATTTGGGGGAGAGGGGAGCCAGATGCAGATAGAGCATGGAAAGGAAAACAAACGGTGGGTTTTAATCATCATGTAATTTTACCATGTTGGAAAGTGGCGAATACGTGCTGCAGCAGGTACTACTGGTGTGTGGTCCCTTAGCTCTCAAAACCGCACCTTCTTCCTGGACAAATCTATGTCTTGCAGCCAAAACCAAGACATATAATTTTGTGATCTTAACACATTTAAAATGCTTAGGGTTTTGGAAAAGCATTTCTTGCCAAAATGACACAAGCACACCACAGTGGATTTCAGGTCCCATTAGATAAAGCCTGGACATGCATTTTGATTTCAAAACGAATTGAGCTCTTTATAATACAGCTACGGAATGCGGTTTGTTTAATTCTATCAATTTTCAAATGCAGTCCATGCTGCTGTAGCACTTGCAGGAAGCAGCGTCAGGCAGTTCAGGTGTTACCAGCTGACTAACAGGATGGCAATATCAGGAAAAATAATACATTAAAAGACACACAGTTGAGGCAGTGTGTAGCCTGAGCACCCCAAGATGCAAGTCCAGCTCATGCAAACTTCCTAGTCCTCAATTAAGTCTGGCTCAAGTAGTTAAATGACAGGAATCTAGGCTTCCACTGCTATGTAAGTAGGTAGTGTTAGGTGCTTACATGGCCTCTGCTGCACTCCTTCCTGCTGCTCGTTGGTTTAAATAACACTTGAGGACACCTACAAGAATTTTAAGCACATCTCTGATCAAAACAGACAGGAAATGGCTTGTCAATTTTATAACTGACTACAAAAAGCTTGCCCTATCATGATACTTAGAAAAAAAACCAAGGATTATTAGCAAAAAAGATTATCTATAGAGGGATGGATTTGTTTAAACAATTACAGAGCCAAATTTCCGACCTGCCAGCATCAGATGACTATTCTCTAAAAAGTGACTGAAATCTTCCTATGTGCCCGTGCAATGGTTATAAACACCAAAAAGCTGCCAAACTGGGTCAGCAAGCAGGCTGACAAATCCAGTCTCCTGCTTCCAGCAACAGCCAGTATTTCAAAAGAGGCCTAAAAGATAGATCATACAATTGGTGAGTCTGTCACTCTAGAATACGTCCGTTTGTACACTCCAGAATAAAAAAACCTACTCCTGAGGCCTGTATAGTCAGGAATGTGTCATATCTAACGGACACGACTCAACTGAGCTACTAGTTTACAAGTTTCACAGAATTCTGCTTCCTCACCTCCGATGTAGAGATCAAGTTAGCATCTACAGGTGAAACAGGAATTAAACTTCAACAGGCAACTTGTTTTGCAACAGGCCCCCATTAGTCTAAATGGAATGCAATTTATTAAATTATTTTCAGAAAAATTGTAGCATGTGAGGTTTTCGAGTATTACAGATTATTTAGAGTCGTAAGTAAAATCTGACCTTCTAAAAGGTGTTCTTGCCCTACTAAGTAACTTTCAGCTCTTCAAATCTCTCCTAAACCTCACTTCCTGTGGCAAACTCCCTCAGTGGCCTTTCCTCTTCTTCCGCTTGGAGCCTGTGAATTCTGCATCTCTTTTGGACTGTACCTTGCATAGGGATTATCTGTATCTCGTCTTGTCAAACACTGAAAGCACTTTCAGCACTTCAATAAATATTGCACATCAGTTTGAAATGACAGTATGTGAGTTTTTACGCAGCATTTTATTGTTTCCAAGTTTGGCAAATTTCAAATACGATTTTCGCAGGCTTGCTCCCTTTTTTATGCTTTTATTTACAACTCACACTTAAGATGACTTCAGAATAGCCCGAGGAGCTATTACCAATTTAATCACATTGAAAATGCTGTCCTTAGTCAAAACACAACCTTTTTTTTTACTCTACATTTAACAGAGCTTCATGTGTATCTGTTTCATCCTTTCAGAGGGGGCACTTAGCACTTCAGCATAAAAGCAGTATTCCTTGGGTTCACATTAGGTTGGGAGTTTATGTAAAACAATTGAGCAAAAGAGCACAAATAAAGCTTTGTCATTCCTAAACTTGTAGTCAAAAAAGCAGCTTTTCTCGGGGCTGCTAATACTGGATCAAAGAACAACAGAGCCAGGGGCAGTGGCTAAGCAACTTTCCCTGGCTTCTCTGGGCTCTTGGAGAGTAAGAGCTGCTGAGTAAGTTACTCTCCAGGAGTATTTAATTGATCTTTGCTCACTGGAAAGCTCTACAGATGATTTTGGAAGTTTTAAAGTGATGCTGCGATGCTGCTGTAGAAGAGGGTGACGTAGTTAATGGGGTCAGCTCGGCGCCCCTTCCAGGGCCCAACCAGGAATTCTGAAACATATTCAAAGCATTAGGGCAGGCTTTTCAGAAAATATTTCTTAGCCTAATTAAAAAAATTATCTCCCGAGTCCAGGAATGCTTGTCAATACAGAAGGAAAATGGAACACGGTTCTATGCTGGAAAACACTAATGAGATACTGAGCATTCATCTCAGTAATTAAGATGGCTCCGTTTAACACTGTGTTTGAGGCCGTTTGAGGCCCGACTGCTTGTGTCAGAGACAAGTTAAATGTCCCATCTTGCTCATCAGCAGAAGTTTGGAAGCTAGGTTATATCACAATTTTTACTTTTCCAGTCTTACTGTCACTAGTGGGATCCTTCCCAAATGTAAGATGCAAAAAGTTGACCTTTGTGCTTCCGCGTACATTTGACAACGTACTGGCTCTGGCTGGGATGGAGATGATTTTCTCCAGAGCAGTCCATAAGATGCCGCGTTCTGTGACTAAAACAGCGTTGATAACACACCGGTGGCAGGGCGATTGCTGAGCGCCAAGGCCTGCTCTTTTTCCTGCTCCGCCCCTCTGGCAGGCAGAAAAGCTGTGAGGGGACACAGACTGCACATTCCATACCAGGCCGTGTCAGGCTCAGCAACAAGTGCTGAGAGAGGTTTGGGGGGAATGGGGGGCGAGAGGGGACCTGCTTGTGGGAAGTCATGAGTGATTGCCTTCACATCACGTGCCTTAGGTTTTTTTTTCTTCCTCTTTCCTTCATTTATTAAACTGTCTTTATATTGAGCCGTGAGTTTTCTAACTTTTGCTCTTCCTACTCCTTCCCCAATCCCACCAGGTCAGGGGTGAGGAGCGAGCAAAGTGCTGTCGGGGGTCAAACCCCACAGTTAACTGTTCTGTTGCATTGGAAGATCATTCCAAGATCAGCATTTATTCTGTAATTCTGTTTATTAATCCTTTTTGACAACAGTTCATGTTGGTACTTTAAATATTACATGTCACGGTTAAATACAGTTACATAAATTACAAATCAGAACACATACACAGTATTAACTCTTGAAAGATCTTAATGTTCAGATGTTTCACAAAGCTAGGAGCCAGCTCAAACCTCTGAATCTATTGCACAGAAGTAGTCAAAGTTCATTGGCTTGAATTCACACTTCCTACATCATGTTACAAATTAAAACCCCAAAGGACTGCAAATGACACGTGAGCATCCATTAATAAGAATAACAAGACATTGCACGCAAGGTAATAGAGAAAAAAGAGGTGTTTCTGGGTAGAAAATGTTGTTCTTCAGAAGGGTGTAAACTTTCTGAAGTATTACATACAGTTTACTGTAAGAATATTACAATTCATTGTACCACTAAGGCAACAGTTGCTGGATCAGTGGAAAATGCTGAGATGATTACGTTCAGGGAAGCTTGCAGGTGCAACAGACCATCATCACCTCATCTAAATGCCATCAGCCAAGGACACTCGATTAGTTAGGCACCAAGAATGTGAATGAAGAAAATCCACTCCATGTTTTCAGGACTCTTAACTTTCCAAACAGTCTGCCTAAATATGGTATTGAAAAACAAGAGCGCCAGCATTACTGATTAAGTCATACAGCAAAGGCAAATGTTCAGCAGGTTCCTTAAACAACCCGACAAGTTCCAGTTTTGGGCTGAGTCCCTGCTATCCCAAATTCAACTCAGATTGCTTTTACGCAAGCCTGCCACATACTGCCTGTTTCTCTTATGACTTCTTTTAGAAATCAAATTTAGCCAAGGCACTAGTAATCTCCAAGGGACTTCCAGTGAGAACAGTATCAGAACCATCTAAAAATTTGGTTTTTTCTATCATCATGCAGAAGGGCGAAACATTAAATCAATTCTTCTGAACTCTTCACATTTTTTGTAAGCATACAGTAATTTAAAATATTGTGTACCTAAGACAGAAACAATCTTTAAGTCCAACATACAACCACTTACACATACGTTTAAACTATATTCTATGTTAGATAGTTTTATCACATCTTGGGCATGTATTACATTAACATTTACTATGTCACTGCCACGCAAGTAAGACAGGTAATATATTAAAGTGGTTTTGCACCAGAAAGTTAGGAGTGTATTTTCAGCAATGTACCTACTAATAACTAGGCATAAGTAACATATCATACAAATACAGATAGAAACTTAAATGTTTTAAATGTTACTTGCAATCCCAGAACAATGCATGCTTAAAATAAAAGCTTGATTCTGCAACAAATATTCCCTTTGGTATCACATACATGATGTTAGTAGTAACTTGTTGCCTTAGATGCCATACGTTCTGCTGCTATATCCTGCCTTTTGATAGGAAAAGTTCTCTGCATGTGAGCATATATATTATGTATGTATATATATACAAATATAACATTATAATTAAAATAAATTGCCTTATTGTGAGAGAAGTATATAGACTGAGGTATCCGAATGGAAGAATTAGGTTGGCAGCTACAATTCTGTATGTGTTTCCTCCTGAGGAACTAAAGCTTTTTTTATCATGGTGTATTTACTGGCAATATGAAACTGTGCAACCTTAAATGAGAGTTCAAAGACAAAGAACAAACCGGCTAGCGACACGAGGCTAAGAGTGCTTTCAACTGCCAGCCTTTTCAGTTTGCAGTCGCTCAATCAGTTGTTCAGCCTATGAAAGAGAGAAAGCAATGTATTAAATACACCGTGGACCTTCAGTTTACTGAAAATTCCCTTTTAAAGATAGCGACGCTGACAGAGCATTTACTTTCCATTTTTACATGAAAAAGCATGAAACAGAAGCAGAATACAATGACTGTGTTAAACAGCAGGCTCCTTTTCACAGTTTACAACTCCCATCAGGTGATCAGAAAAGGAACCAGAACCTATGAAAGTCAGAGGATGTTTGAGCAGATATATAGCCGATAAAGCAGTGTGGTTCTAAAGACCTCGGAGGACAGCAGTGCTCAGAACAACCAAGTTGAGACCTGGAATTCTTTGGGAGATGCTCCAGAATGGTGCGTTGCAGCCTCTCATCACCCAACAAGGTGCACAGCAGACACATACATTGCTGAGGGATGGAGTGCATTCACCTATGTGGTTCATGTCATGAGATATACATCCATTTGGTTATGTCACTATGCTCACACATACTTTTCTCATCATATGACTATTTATGCATCTAGCGCATAACTGGGGGAGCTGTATTTTGTATATGTAATGATATCAGCCCACAGAGCCCTTAGAAAGGCTCAGGGCAGAAGGAAATCTGCCAACATTGTTCTAGCAGGCCAAACTGGGCACACAGAGACTAACATGGGCACTTCTGAAATAAATCAATTTACTGTCAGCCTTTTTTTGCCAGTCCTATGAATGAATCTTTTATTTTGAACTAGTGCTTGAGGTTTTAAGATCTCTAAAGCAACCACGTTAATATGTGAAAAGTTTAAGTTTGGCACGTTTTAAATACAGTAAAAATGTACTCAGCTTCTTAAGGTAGGAACAACTTAACAGGAGCTAAGCAGCTCTTGCAGTTTATTTGCAAATAAAGCATGAAGCAACTGAAAATGAAGCTATCTGAACCTTGGTTTTGCATTCTTAAACAAGTATCACATTCAAGCCATTGCAATTTAAAAAAAAAAGCACCCAAAACTAATTCAAGAACATTTTCCAACTTCACAACAGGGTAAAGTATCTTTTGAAGTACATCCATATTGTATAGCCAAACTTGGTACAGATCTCCCTGAACTAATCCAAGATAGCAAGCAGTAAAACCACACAATTTATTTGAGGGCCAAGTATCTGTGTGACGCTCTACAATACAGCAGAGGCACATCTGCTTTGTTCGAGCTGGGTGAGATCACCAGCGAGGTACCACTGCAAAGAAGTTGAGTTTTTTCTCTTTAAGTAAGAGACTGTCTGTATCCTTTAGAAGAGACAGACCTTTTTCGGTATCTTTGTTTTGGGGCTGTGCAGGACACCAGGATGCTCTAGCTACACTGCAAGGACAGGTTCTTTGCTGCATCAAAGCAGTGTGAGTAAGCTTTAGTCCTTGAGGGAGAGATTTTCAAATAGCTATTTAGGCAGTGCCAGTTCAGTCTCATTGCTTGTCTCTACTGACATAAATCAGTACAAACAATGTTTTTGTGAAGGAGACACTTGTTTCAGTCTAAAGATGACAAAATGAGAAAAAACATGTGAAATGATAAAAGCAAGCATTAGATGGCTGTGTTTTTCACCTAAATTGAATGAACCAGGGTACGTACAACACTTGAATACATCCTTTCACATTAAAGAACAAATACTTACCAAGCACATCACATTAACCTAAGCCACATGTTAAGAGATCCAGAACTACTGTGAGTGATATTGTCACTCCATTTCCCTTAGTAAGCATAAACATATACTTATTTGAGAAAACATAAATATTATATATTATCTTTTCTCAAATACTTAATGCAAAATATAAATAATTAATAGTAATGACAAGAATAATTGCTCAAAGAATTTTTGGACATAGTTAAAATGTTAGAAAGATGTCATGTTTTCAGCTTGCAACTGAAAACCTGTTGAAAAAGCTCAACTGCGTTACACTTACCGTGATAAACCAGTAGGAATTGATTCTGTACATGAGCCTGGATAAGAATCCTAGCTGACTGGCTGGTGCCAGGACATGAAGATGCAAGTGGGATATTGAACAGAACGGAGGCCAGTGAAAACCCATTCTTCAGAGAAGGAAAACAAATAAAAAATACTGGTGATGTTAATTCAGGAAGAATTGGAACATCACAACTTAGTTAACATGATCCCCTGAATTAAGAACTCAACTCATCACATTTTCCTTGTACATAAAGACAAGAACAAAAATATGCCCTTTAATTTCATTATACTCTCAGGTAACATTTTCAAAAGCCCATTAACCTCCTCCTTCACATCTCTGTATTTAAGATACATTTTGTTAAAAAGGAGGGTTTAAAAAATAAAATATATCTTAAATGTATCATATCTAATTCTCAGATGGAAAGCCAACTGTTACTAGATCAATGTAGTTTCTACCTATTTTAATCATGAAGGCTCAGCTCCCTATACTCTACACTGTCTAGATTATTGTACAATTTACTTCGGCTACCAAGGACACTGGCTTAAACTAAAGGGTGCAGCACTGAAATCAAATGAATGCAGGTATGACTCAAACACAATGCTTGAATAGGACAAAGTTTACCTCCTTTAAGGAACCCAGGATTTAGAGCATATTTTCAGCACATAATTAAAGAGCATCCTTTTAGATAATTTGTTTGATTTGCCCTCCCTATCCCAAGACATCGTCAAGAGAGAATCTCAGAGTTGGAACACAATCTGCCCTGGCAATTCATCAGACAAAAGAGTTTATATTCAATGCCAGTATATTCTACTTAAGAAGTCATGCAATAAGTGAATGCAGACCCAATTTCTTAATAAATCATACTGCAGTTGCTGCCACCATCTCTAAAATAGCATTCTTTAAAGTAAAAAACATACTCAGTAAACACAGAAGGTTTCCACTACATACCTTATATCATTCAAGTCACTAAAATTATTTTTCTGGAGGACAGCTTTTCCAACTTCCATCATTCTCTTCACTATTAAACAGAAATAAATTTAATTTAACATTTAAGTAATATTTTACATATATGTCATCAAGTAATTTAAAAAGAGGTATTCTTCAAAATATTAACTGCAACAAACTGATTACACTAAGATCACAAATGTGGGTTTTTCAAAATATAAATACTGTCACTACTCATAATCAAAGATTGTCAGGATAGTGTTGTACAACGATTGACATGAAAATTGCAACTGTTACCAACTTCCACACTAACAACACTTTGAAGTATGGTATTATTCTAATAACTTTGGCCAAAGGTGTGGTATCACCACACCTGTATAAAAAAAACCACAACAAATAGTGACTGGTCAGAATGACGATGTTTACACTAACTCCAGTGTTACAGCTCTACACAGCTACAGGACTTTGATCTCAGGCTAGTATAAGTTTGGAAGTTTCAGAGATGATACACAAATTTAAATTAAAATAAAATAAAACCCTCAATCCTACTTACTACTAGGACAAAGTTTCATTACTGTATCACTGAGAAAAAAAGCAAGCCTAACACAAAAACTCAAGGCAAAAATCTAAGGAATTGTCTCGAAGACAAACACATATAGAAATTGTTTCTGAAGAAAACTACCCTACATTTAAAAGAGAAATACAGTGATACAAGATTTGCAACGTGCAACTATAACTCTTTTCTTGCATCACCTGTAAATTGCCCTAAGGTGGAATCTCTTCATGCATGTACAGGTGTAGTTTCTTCTGTTACTCAACACACTTAGTTAGGCATTTCCCGTGAAAAAAATTCAAGGACAATGTTTTCTTTAGGAAAAAAAAAAAAAAAAGCCTAAGAATAATAAATCATGGCTTCAGTATTTTAGAATCTTATCTTTTCCAAAACTACTGAAATTTACTAGAAGACCATTTCCCTTTTTCTTCTCTCACTCATTTTTTTCCTGAAAAATAGTGTAACACGTATTTTAAAACATGCATTTTATAAAATTCTTCTATAACTTTTCATATAACTTAAAATTGCATAAATATCTAAGAAAAAGCAATGAAGCAACACATAAACACTTGAAAAATAAAGTTGCAGTTCCAGCAAAGTGCAGAATCATCTATACGCCATGCAAACAAAAACGTTTTCATGCACTAGTATGATGTTTTTATATAATTGTACAAAAAAAATGTGCTATTCTAGAATAGCACACGGAAGTTCTCAGGAAGGGTAAATCCCTACTTACACACACTCACACCATCTATTTCCATGTTTACATCCTCAACCAAATGGTGCTCAAAGGTGTAATTTACTTGACAGCACACTACTTAAGACTGTGCGAAATTATTGTCCTTTAGGTTAAACACCTACTTGCAGACTTACCTAAAGGTATGTGTTCTCCCTTCAGTGTTTTGCAGTTTCCCATGTGCTCCACCGGCACCACCAGATAGTGGTGGGGGGCACTAGGTCTGATATCTCTAAAGCAAACGAGGTCCTCATACTGAAAAAGCATGCGAACATATTGAATTGATTAGGAGGAGCATATTAGCAAAGATTAGGTAACCAAGTTCATCTTCACCCCATCGATGTGATACTTAATGTCGTGTTTGAAGAAACTAGCAAAAATCTTAAGATTTTCTGAGCCAGCCTACAGAGAGGCTTGTAAGCATGATTTGTGCCTTCAGCCGACCGTCCGCAGTCGGGATCCCTTGGCGCCTGCTTTACGGTTTCTAGCTGTTGTGGCAACGTTTAAGGATAACAACATATTTCCTTTCTGATCGCTCTTATCTCCACAAAGGAGCCGAGGACCCGTGAGACCACCCCAGACCCGCCGAGCCCTTCAAAGGGACACCCTGGCCGAGCCGGCCGCGCGGACACGGCCTCCCCCGGGGGAGTGCTGGCGCCAGGCGACCGAGACGCTCACGGCTTCAGGGTCTGATCTTCCGTTCTCAAACTAACCCCCTCGGCCCTTCCCCCCTCTCCCGGAGCCCTGCCCGGCCCGCAGGCCCCGGCGCCGAGCGGCTGGGCCGCCGGGATGCGCAGGAGAGCCCTCACACCAGCGCGGCGACAGCCGCAATCCGTCTCTTCGTTAAAAACGGGTAACGCACAACAACGAACAAGCAGCCGCCCAGGCCCACGACGGCCCCTCCGCTGCCAGCGGGGAGCTGGCACCCGCACCAGCGTCCGAGGACCAGGGGCGGCGGCGAAGGGCGGCAGCTCGGCCGGCGGGACACCGGGAGAGGCCGCCGCCGCCGCTGCCTGGGCGCCCCTCACCCACCTGACAGGGCAGCAGCGCCGTGCTCGG
>VXBH01002423.1:78577-115387 GCA_013400035.1 Rynchops niger | reverse complement strand
TGCAGTTCAGAAAGTACCAACATTAAGAAACTACAAAACCATAGGAAAAAAAAAAAATCTATGTGGAATTAGAGGTGATGTTGCTACATTTCAATGACAAGCGCCACCCCTGAGCTCCGCTTTTGAATAGAACAACATACTTTGAAGATAGACACCCCTGAGCTCCGCTTTTGAATAGAACAACATACTTTGAAGATAGAAATGCTTAAAAAAAGAAAAAAGCAGGGCAGTAGAACTTTAAAGATAAGTTTATGTTTAAGACGAAGAATCAGATCACTTTTAAAATCACCATCAAGATATTTCCCACTTAGGGATTTATCTGTTTTTTAATTTAACCCATATCCTTAGCACAGCAAGTCCTTCAGGATTCAGAAATATCGCTAGAAAATGTGTGGGAGCTTACTTCCCTTAGAAACTAGCCTTTGTATACACAAGAGACAGGCAGATAACAAATGCAGGCATGCCAGGTAGCTAAAACAGATTCCAAAAGCCTGCGTATTGAAAAAGGTAAAGTCCCACTCTAAAACCTATCCCATATTCAAACAGTATTGCTGCGTGTACCCGAGAAACAAAGGTATGGCACAACATCACATACCAATCCATTTCAACCAGCACACAGGAGTCTCCGTTTGTGTTTATGTGCATTTTGGAGGTTTTATTCGTAGCATATAAATACAATACAAATTTAGCAATGCCGACTACATACACCTGTATAGTTTTGCAAAAGGCTAACATCACATAATCAAAACATTTACACAACTTCTGCTGGTTGCACACCACAGAGCTCCCAGCCTGCTCTTTCTTTTTAGGGAAGAAAGGAGGACTGAAGGAACACGAGTACATTCGTGAGACACATACAAGCCTTGAGGAGACTTCTCTATGAAGCAGAAAGCATTATAAAGAAATACCATAAAAACCATCAAAAGAGTAACTGCTGAGATTCTTAACAGGGGATGCACACTTGCTATGCACATGCTTCATATAATGACAGAAAGCACTCACCTCCCAGCTTTTAGTAGTGGGCTCACTGAAGAAGTTGTCTATCATGTCAAGCTCCTCTTTTTCTACCACGACAAAACCTTGCTCTTTGGCATCTTTCCCATATATTTCTGGTGACCACTGAACAAAAAATGTGTACAAGTGATCCACCCTGTAAACAGAAGAGGAAGAGACAATGGTTGTGCAGTGGTCCATGAACACAGCACTGCCATGTAGTGTAGTACTGAGGTTCTGCCCGATGACAAGGGATGCAAGTAGGATACCCGTGTACTTCCACCTTCCCATACCACACAAGACAATAGCTCCTTCCACCTGGCAGCCTGAAGCATTTCAGGGTCTCTCTGCTTCCCATCCCCACCATATTTTTTTTTTCCCTCTCTTTGCTATACCTGCAGCCAAAGCATCATGGAAAAACTAAGTTGCTCGTCCACTCCCACACAATTCATATTAAGAGGACAACTTGTTTGGTATTAGAGTACGCTGACAAAAATTAAGTCCATAAGAAAACCTCACTTTTATTATTTAGTTTGACCTCCTGCATAAACCAAGCCGTAAGATACCATCAGTAAAGTCTGCACCACATTTCTAGCTGCCCTCTAAAAGTTATAGAGGCCAACAACAAAACAATTCTTTATTCTGTTAGAATAATGAAAACAAGCAGTTACTGACTGCTTCGCTAATGATATAGTACCAGCAGTGTATGCGCTTCCATAAATGTCATCAGCTCTCAATCACTATCTTTAAAGAGTTGTTCTTTGACAACATCCATAACAAACAGTGAAACCATTTCTAAAGAAGGAATTTATGTAGTATATTAAAATTAAAATGAACACATGCAATTTCATACCGGAATACGATAGTGGATCTACTGTACAAGAAGCTGAACTGCCAGCAAAAAGAAAATCAAACTCTAATTAAAGAGGGCAGATAGCAAGATAGTTAAGTACTTATGACACAGAATCACATAACACATACTAACCAAGAAAAATCGTAGAGAAATTATGAATTTTTCCCTATATTATTTCCAGTTACTTGGATTTTTATATATGCACAAATAGTCTTAAAACACCATTTCAGCACTGTTGGGTTCTGTTCAGGGCCACTAGTACAACTCCAGAGATCTTACCAATCGAGTCTACATTTTTTGTTCTACACTCCTACCAATGAGGGCCAGAGTCTGATGTCAATTTTAACTGCATAAACTGACAGCCCTGAAATTGTTTCCCGCTCATGACAGCTACACTAATTCACAGTCAAAGTGAAAGGGGCTTGACTCACTTTGGCCTCAAGAAATTTACATCCAATTTCCACTACGCTCAGAAAGAATAAAGGATTGACTTTGCTTCATCATGGAAATGCCCTCTTAACCATGAAAAAGGAATAAATCAGCATTGCCATCAGATTTTTTACCTTCTCCTTTGCACATTCACAAATGCTTCTGTGGTGCATGGCTAACATGTTCTAGCAGAGTTTAAATTTTTGTTATCAAGAACTGTCCCTGTGAAACATATTTAACATATACAACCAAATATGGTTTTAGTACAATTGTCCTAAATTTGTGAACACCCAACACCAGTTCCTGAGGCTTCAGCAGCCCCACTTCATCAAGAACAACTAAGGTAGCTAATGTTGATATCAAAGTAAAAGTTTTAGCTGCCGTTCATTCCTCTGCAGCAACACACACACAAGAGAGATCAAGGTAGTACTGTGCCAACAATCAGTCTTTGGGAGAGTTCTTGCCAATAATTGCCTGGAGAAGGCTAAAAGAGGGTCACACTCCTATTGCCATGTGTTCCTCCCTTCTTTGTGAGAAGCCACATGATCGTTTGCAAGTTTGCATAGATCTAAACACAGTGACCTATGGAAGGCACGTCTAAAAGCCATATCATCTCATTTCAGTCAAGACCTTTTTCTTCTAACTGCAGAAATTTTCCGACATCAATAGGTCCCACTCAGCATGCCCCATTCCTCTTCTGACTTGCTCGTAGAGGCTTCGGAAAGAGCACTATGATCATCTCTTTGCTAACTAATGTGAGTTTTAACTGAAAGAGACATTTAACTTGAGCACTGCGTACTTCATGTACAGTAGTCCTAGTCTGGAAAGCTAACTAAATTCCTACAAATCCCTATTAAAGAACAATAAAACTCATGGTTGCTGCTGTCTGGCTAAGATCAGTTTGAAAGCACATTCATGCAGGTGGGTGCATGAGAGCACCATGTTCTCATCTCTGAATCACAGAACATATTTAGGTTGTGAGGCACCTCTGGAGATTATCTAGGCCGACTTCTGTTTACAGTAGAGTCAACATCCAAGATAGAGAAGTTTGCAGAGTCTTGTCCATTTGCAGTTGTGAAAATCTCCAACATAGATTCCACAACCTCTCCAGGCAACCTGTTCCATGCATAACCAGTTCAATTTTTTTTTTTTTTCTTCTCCCTAATCACAATTTCCTCCAATGCATGCAGCATGTGATCTGAGAAGGTGCCATCCTACTTGGTTTTTTTCTCCCCCTGCCGTTCTTTTTTTCACCACATGTCCAAAAGGAAGAGGGGAGTAACCACCACCCAAGCTGTTAGCTATGCTCTTCCTTATGTGGGCCAATAAGACATGAAGCCTTCATTACTGCAAAGACACACTGTTGACTTATGTNGTCTATTCATCTGCCTTTGATCCTGATTCAAGCACTCCTGACTCTAGCTCCGGAATTCAGCTCCCGTCTGTTGCTGATACCAGTCTGTGACTTTTCCTGTGTCTGCTAGTGATGTGATCGTCATCCTGGGAGCTGGATACAGTTTTGTACATATTGTATACTTTTTTTCTTTAATTTTTTTTAATTCTATTATTATTTGCTATTTTCTTATTTATTTTCATTAAAGTAGTTTGGTTCTTTTTCTAAACTTGTAAATCTCCTTATCTCTTCCTCTCCTCTCTGAGGAGAGGGCTCGGGAGGGAAGGGCCATCTGTCATTCTGCTTGGCCAATCCGGCCAAAACCACGACAGTTGAGTTTGGTCTCAACTTCTCCATCTCCTTTTCTGCAGGGCTGCTCCCCAGGCCACCCATCCCCAGACTGTATCACTGCAGGTACTGTTCCACCCCAGCTGCACAACTTTGCCTTTTCTGAACTTCCTGATGTTTCTGTCAGCCCATTCCTATGTGTTGAGGTCCCTCTGAACAGCAGCCCTCCCCACCAATGTATGAACACTCCCCAGATTTGGCATCGTGCCCCGTAACGACAAAGTTGTATTCTGTCCCAGTGTCGCTGATGAAGGCATTAAACAGTATCAATCCCCAAGGAACACCACTTACACCTGGCTGCCACTCAGACTATCCGTCAATGCTTTGAGCCCAATGGTCCAGTCAGTTTTTCACCCACCTGGTAGTCTAACTGTCCAGGTCACATCTCTCCAATTTGGCTATGAGGATATTATGGAAGACTGTGTTGGAAGTCTTACTAAGGTCATGGTAAAACAACAATCCTTTACTCTCCCCTTGTTCGCAGAGCTAGCCATCTCAGAGACGGTTGGTAGAAAACCAATTTGCCCTTGGTAAATCTAAGACAGCTGCTCCTGATCACTTCTTGCCCTCCATGTGCTTGGGAACAGCGTCTGTAAGGACCCGCTTCATAATTTTTCCAGGGACTGAAGTGAAGCTGACTGCCCACTGCTCCCACAGATCCCCCCTGATTTTTCTAAAGATGGCTGCAGTACTTGTTTTTCCAATTATTAAGGACCTCTCCAAGTGATCATAACCTTTCAAAGGATGATAGAAAGCAGCCTTGCAATAACATCAACCAACTTCCTCAGTATGCTCAGAACATTTCCTGTCAGGCCCCACAGACCTGTATATGCTCAGTTCATTTAAGTAGTCCATAACTAAGTTTTCCTCTACCATGGACAGATGCTAAATAAATCCAGACATGCCAAATTTAAGAAGCAGCAGCATAAAACGAGAAACAGGTGACTGCAGAAATGAGGTCATTCTGAAAGGGCATGCAGAGCATCCCTCCTCTGTTAATAAAATTATTGGTGGTTATTTCCAAGCTATCAAACTGAAAAAATTTGAGACCATTTTTAAATTGAAAAAACACTGTTTGAGGAACACTTTTACAACCAGCTTGACAGCTGTGAGGAAATTTATCCTAGAACTCAATAGCTCTTTTGGTGATCACATGCTTATGAGCATGTCATGCATTAACAGAGAAATATCAATACAACATAAAATACTTGAAAGGAACAACTTCGGAAACCTGAAGTTAATCACTCCATAAAGAAATAGTTCAAAAGGAAAATATGATAATAGGAAACTTTTTTTTTAAATTAATTTAGGAGACAAATCAAAAATGAAAGATTGAATACTGATTAAAGAGGGGACTCCCCCCCGAGCTGTAGCCAGATTAAAAGCAAAGTGAATATGCTTACAAATATGTTCACAGTAAGACACACACAGAGGGCACAAATGTAAAAAGAAAAGTTTATAGTAAAGGATATAAATTCAGTAGAAAACTAATTTTGGAGAGTACAAAACATAACACAGAGATCATGACACCAAAGAGATAAAACCAGTGTAAGGACAAAAGCTTTGTGGAGTATTTACGCTACCACATTGCTTAGTAAACTGGGCACAAATCAGCTGTGACACAAATCTAATTCATTAACAGGAGCATGGGAGAGTGATCCTTCAGCATCAGGACCATCCTAATCATCATCCCTTTATGCAAAGCCCTGTGTAAGGGCACGGAAGCATCACATAGGTATTGACTCCAGCTAGTTGTGCTGCAAGTTCTTCCAGATCTCAGCTTCAGCCACATCAACTATAGGGTATTACGCTGTAGATACTAACAGATACTAACATGAGTCACAACCAAGCAACATCTTGCTCCACAAAAGGAAATCCCACAGAAACAGTAACAAAAACCAAACCAGAACTCATCCAACTCCCCAAACCAAACAAAAAACAAAAAAAAAAACCAAAAAAACCCCCCACATCAACAGGACAGGAAGCTAAGACTGAAGAAGAGAAGCAAGGCTCAACCTCTGTTATTTTCCTCCTTGAAAATCTGCCTGCTCTCAAAAAAGAAACTTCCAAAAAAAGAGATGCCCTCTAAGCAGCATGATCTCAGTGCAACGCCTTTTCCATCAACATCAATGCAAATTACACATTCGCAAACCAAACCTGTCTGCCAAATTTATGTTATAGATAATCAGTCAGATTTACTTCCTGACTGAAGAACTAGTCAATGCTAAATGAGGAAATTATTTGTTAGGACACATAAACAAATTCTGTGTTACTATCTCTGTCCGAGTGCAAAGCATTTTCCTCTGCAAAACCTTGAGGAAATCTGTGACATAATTACTGACCTACTACTACTCAAAATTCATTAGGGCGGAAAATCTACATACCTTTTAAACATAAATCCATGTAGAGCATACACAGACTTACCCTCTAATACTGTAAACTATACCCATTGCAAAACTTCTCAGCAAAAAAAAAAATCAATCTCTCTATTGGTGTCCAAATCCACGGCTGCCCCTCTGCCCAGCTGAGCCCGACAAGAAGCTGCCCTAGACTGAGTAATCCGTAGTAATCTGTATATAAGGCAGCTTGAGATGTCCATCTCCCCTCTTATGTGTCAAGGCGAGCACCACTGTGACCAAGCAGGCTGTGCAATGCGGCCCTATAGTCACTGATTAACTCAGCCGTGCTGTGTGTGTCGTGGGGCAACTCACGCCGGGACACTCTGAGCACCCATGAAGACACGTAGGAAGAGAGAAGACCCACAACAGCTGCAAAAGGCAAACGACACATAAGACTTCTTGACAGCCTTTATAAAGAATATCAGCCTAACAGTCTTCTCTCTGTATTAATAATGTTTCCAGAGGCTTCCATTAAAAAAAAAAAAAAAAAATTAAAATTTTAAAAGGTAAGTATGTCTCCCACCTGGTGCGGCCTTCCCGCAGCCTGCCAAGGCCAGGAAAGCAGCATCAGTCTGCACGGATGGAAGAACGGAGGGCTACAGGGCCCACGCTGGAAAATGGAGCCATTTTCACAACTGATGTCAGAAGCTGTTGTAACAGAAAATGCTAAGAGACCATGGGAAAGTGTAATTAAATGCAAATGAGAAGAAGATTTAACTTACACAGTGATTATAAACGTGCACGCCAATTTCTTCACAATCTCAATCCAGGTTTAGTTTCTTTGGCTTAGTGTTGGGTTTGTGTTTTGGTTTTGTTTGGGGTTTGTTTTTTTTTTTTTTAATTACTACGAAACATTAAGATGCTGCACAGGCTACTGTGACTGCACTGAACAGAAAAGTGTTTTATTTATGCTGCTTTTTTGGCCAATGAGATAAGAGAGGTATTCTTGATATTTTCATACCTGAATATAAATTGCAGTCCAAATGTTTTTAAATTTAGTAAATTATTTTGATACATTGCATCAAAAATACATTCCAGAGCTATCCCCAAATGACCTACTGTCCATGGCACTTCCAAGATCCAACACAGATAATTATATACTATACAATACTGGTGCAAGAATATCACCAGCAGGTAGGAAGCAATGCAATTTGCTTTGGAAAGGCACCTGAGAGTTTAGAGAAAACAGTGACTTTTTAGGCAAAGACATGTCTTGCACCAATACAAAGGGCTGGGTCTCACATCTAATTTTTGCCCCAAGTTCTACATGATTTTTTATGCACCCCTGCAGTGTTAAAACAGGTATGCGTGAATAGCACGAAAATGATCTAATCTTATACCACATTCACCACTAAGTCGATCAAGATCTGAACAGCAGCCCTGACAGCAAAGATCTGGCCTGTCAGCCAGCACGGCCAGGTGCTGTGGCAACAGCTCACTGCAGAAACTACTTTGTCCTCATTCTAAAAACTGAAGTATAAACCAGGTGTCAACACTTCAGTTTATATATGGGTTAGGTCCCCTCACGATTGAGAAAATGACAAATAGAGAAGCTGTTTTGCAAGTTTGTAGTAAGAAGCTTAGTAGATTTACCTGTTGCACAGAGCAATGATCAGAGGCGACCTCACTTCAGCTCAGCAGCTTTATTCAACATTAGATACACTATCCCCGAAACTGACCTTGTGTTATATTACAGCATCACCCCAACTCCTTGAAGTATTTACTCACACTTCAACCTAGAATTTTCTGAACCTGCCCTTTTGCAATCCCTGAAGAGACAAGGACTCGGTTCAGCAGATAGCAAGCAAACCAAAAGCTATCTCCAGCTACACTCCCGATGGCCACATTCCAGCTGGATTAAACCTCTCTCCCTCCTCCCCTGGGTCAGCAACTTCCACACTACTGGTCTTTACAAAACACTCATTTCTAAAATACAAGAAATAAGCACTTAAATGAACACACATGCTACAAATTTGAAAATAAAATATACTGAAAAATTATTTAAAAAAAGAAAAAAAAATTGACTGCATCTTAAAGAGACACCTCTGAGATTAATCACCAGTTCAGAGTCTTCGTTCCTGGTATCTAATTCACCAGAAGTGTGATCACTGATTTCCCTATTTTGGTTCATCAACAGACTGGAGAGTTGCTCTAGCTGCCTTCTAGCAAAAGAAGGACCAGGGATTTGATTCCTCACAGCCAGTGAAAATTCTTGGGTGATTTATGTGGAAAATTACAGGCCTTCACTTTTTGTTTTGTTTTAGTTTTTTTGCTATAGTACTATTTATGCACACATACACATCTATAGGCACATAAAACATTTAACAGGTTTTATCACAAAGGGTTTTTTTAATGGGCCTGAAGGCTGACAGCCACACCCTTTGCTCCTGTGAAACCCCATTTTTTAGCACTGGCACCTTAGTGGGTTCCTTGCCTCTCCTGCCACTGCTCCCCTTTCCCTCACTTCCTAGACTATGGCCAAAACCCAGATCATCCCCCAGTGCTTTTATCGTATGTTATCCCTCTTTTCATCTTCCAAGTAGCATGTGATTCCTTTTCCCTTCCCACCGTGAGCCGTATTAGACAGCAACAAGCATTGCTTTATCTCTCTGGCATACAATGAAATGAGGGTACTCCTCCCATCTCAGCATCCTTGCTGCATTTCACACCTTGGACCACATAGGGAAAGTCAGATTCAACTCTAGAAAGCATTACACATTAAAAAAAAATTTTTTTTTTGTACTATGCACTGCATCTTACCTTTCCCGAGGAACAGCAAACCAGTACTCTGGTTGCTTTATCTTTTTACTGTACTGTTGAGACATGGTGGTGCTCTGAGACGCAAAGGACTTTCTCATGGGCTTGCCTACTTTAATGCACAGAAACATTGGAGGAGTCTTGCTCTTCTCCTCTTTTGAAGGAAGCATATCTGAATGAGAGACAAAAGAAGGGGGCTGCTTACAGGAAAGTACAAATGCTGCAGCTGGTAAAACGTTGTCACAAAGATTAATAATCTTGTGCAAAGGAATACTCAGAGGCACCTACACAGAATTAAACCTGACATGTCATTCAATAACAAAACTGGTTTAATAAATCCTTATTTCATTCTAAACTGTGGCTATTTATTCCCATTTCATCACAGCCTGTATTCGCCCTCAGCTGTACAGCTATGTACAGAATAACCCTGTAAAGCAAAACAGTAAGGTGATCAGGCTGGGTGCAAACTGCAACATGAAGCAGGCAAGTAAAGGGGGCTGCGTTTCAGTGGGTCCAGGAAACGTATCTGCGCGCGCACACACACACAACCCAAACAGTTCCTCAACTCTGATAGTCAGACAGCCATACAAACACCTCTTGCCTGCACAAGACAGTCAATGCTAGTGCGACAAAAAAAAAAAAATTATGTATTAAAGTACAGCCTTAATCACACTGAAGTTGCCTTATTCATTTTAGTACACATACAGCCATTTACTTTTTTCCTCTCCCAGTAAGAACAATCAGTAAATACAACTAGTGAGATATAAGCCCTTCCAAAAGAAGGAAAAGTCATGTTAAGAAAACTATTTTTAAAATCAAGACTTCCACTCCAATCATCCCCCCACCACCTGATATCAATCACGGGTATGTCCACCAGTTCATTAAATTATCAAGAAAGGAGTGCTTCAGGATGGACGAGTGCTTAGAGGCACTGGGCTGTAGTAGAAACAGTAATACGTGTACATGCTATTTAAACTGAGATTTCATTTTGTTACACGCTTTCCAGTAACAGCCTGAATTTTATTTATAATAACCCAATGACCAATCAGGACAAAATGATCGGTCAGTAAGACTCTACCTATACTGCTCTTTATCACTTCTTTCAGGGTTTCCATAGTATGAAAGACACTAGACAGATGCAAATAGTGTCAAGAATACTTTGGTACCCCCTTTACAGCAATGCACTACTACTTTGCATACTATCAGAAATACACTGACAGACTTCACTGAAGCAACAGAAGTTACCAACACGGAGTGACAATTCCTAGGCCATGAGGTGTCCCTGTCAGTACTGCAACTAACCTTCTTAAAGCCAGTAAAGAGAGGTGAAGATTATATAACCAGTGATCACTGAATATGGAAAGAGCACACAAGCTACATATCAAACTAGAACCTTAGTGAATTTGAAGGTATTTTTTTCTTCTAAATAGCAGATAATATGAAAATATAATATTGGAGAGTTAAAAGAGAAAAGACTAGGTATTATAGAAAGAGGAAATTTAGAGCAGGCATCTGTCAATTCAAAGGTTACCGTCATAATGCTGTCTGAGTCTCAGAGGAAACAAGGATAACCAGAGACCTACCTTCAATTGGCACTTGAATTTTCTGCAGCAGCCACAGTCTGATTTCTGATTGATTGTCTAACTGCGCTTCTTGACAGGTCTTGTCTATAGCTGGTACTAATGAAGAGTCCACAGACTCTTTCAGATCCTTTTCCTCTGCTGCTGCTGAGCTGATTTCTAATGAAGGTGCTTTCCTTTCAACACAGCAGGAATCAAGCTCCATACTTTTAACTGTATGGACTTCATTAGCTTGGGACTTTGAACAGCTAAGTGTAAGGTCTATACCAATTGCTTTATTGTTTTCACCTTTCTGGATTTCAGCCTTGTGTAAATCTTCAGATGACTGAGACCCATTCCCATCTTTATTGAGGTAAAATTCAATAAGTTTATCTTTCTCTAGCTCTTTCTTAGTGTCCAATGCAGTCTCCACCTTACCTGTCGGGGAACTGATACATTTGTTTACTTCTGGAATAACATCTTGCTTTTCACACAGCTCTAAGTCTAAGTCAGCTTTAGGTTCAACACTGTCCTTTTTTTCCAAGGAATCAACTCTCAAGTGCTCCTGGACTTCTGTAGTGGGTTTGGTTACCTGCTGCTTAGTTCTCCCCAACTCCCTGGGGTCAGCCAGCAAGCCTTCCATTACTGAGATTTTCCTGTCCAACCCTTTATCCATACGAGATGACGTCTTTTCCAGCTCAATGAAGTCATCCTCTCCTTCTCCCAAAAGGGATTTTTCTTTGGTTTTAATGTCTGAAGCATTTTTTTCCCCAGAAGGCTCCTTTGCACATGGATCCACAGCAAACTTTTCCAAACATTCAGTGGCAGTGATGTTGTTGGGAAACTCCAGTGACTTTGGCTTGATTGAGCTTGTGCTCTCAGACGACTGAAGAACTTCAAAATCAGCAGACTTTTCCTTATCCGAAGGCTTTATCTGTTTGGCATCCAGAGCAACGGAGGGATCCCCATTCTGCTGCCTCTTTTCCTTGCTAAGGGATTTGAATTTGCTGAAAGGATTGATATCTTTCTCAGAGGATAGGTCTTCCCATTCTCCTGGCCTGTACAGAGGACAAAGATCCTTTGGTATGTCACTGTCAGGGAAAATGATGGATGTATATAGGATGTTAAAAGCAAAATGGAAACAGAAAAAAAATGGAAAGAAAAAATAAATCATATACCAACTTAAGCTCTGAAACTCAATGAAAAATTACTTTCTCCAAAATAAACATACATCAGTGGAAGTAAGTGACTTTAAAGAAAATGGAGAAAAATGTGGAAAGGATAATACTGAAATAAAATGAGTAAACCACTTGGCAGAATATGCCAAATGGGTGAAGAAATGGTACGCATATAATAACAATGTGCAAGTCATCAGAGGTTCTGTAACCAAAACACCACAGGACATGTATTTAGCTGTTGGAATTTCATTCATATCATATTAGTATTGTTATTTCCCACACCTGACAATGAGTCACCCTCTAACACCATCCATTCTTCTTTAGTCAGTACAGATGTATTTTTGAGAAGAACGCAAGTCAGAGATAAGCCATACCCTGTTTGAACATGTTTACTGCAAAACAGTAACAGGCAACAGAGCTGGGGTTTTTTTTCTTTTATTTTTTTTCTCCATTAATTAAATGTACTGTTTGAATGCAGACTTCCTCAAAGATTTCTTTTTAAAGCAGGACAATCATAAAATATTTCAAAATGGGAAATTCTTAAAAACTTAACAGCATACAACTTGAGCTCTTAATTGCTGCTAAGAAGTCTGAGGTAAATGAGAATACAAGATTCTCATCACTTAAAAGTTACTAGGAAATTACTAAACACTCCAGTAATGAGCATAACAAGCATCTGGGAAGTTTTTCTTGAAATGAGAAAATGGAGGGAAGTAGATGAATTTCACTTATCAAACATGTGTTACCTATAAGGGCAAAACCTTGCTTAGAACAAATATATAAGTGGTGCCTAGACTACCCCAAAGTATTCCACCTCATAAAGTCTATTATGTATTATGTATGATCCCTATCAAGGCATTTCTGGTTCTGAAGTGGAACTATTCCACAGACTGGTATTTCTGTAAGTTGTGAAGACGGCAGTTCAGGTGCTGTTGTCTTCCAAAGTTTTTTAAGTACTCCTCTTAGAACAATCCTGATAACACAACAAATGTTCCAAATCTAACCCTCTTCACTTCCACTGAAAGAACCCTAGAGACAAGTTAGTGCAAAAGCCTGACCATGGCATGCCACCAGTGCTTTTAATTACTCCTTTGCAGTTTGGTTCTCATGTTTATGACCCATTTCTCTTTAGTACCACTGAAGCGTTCTAAAAGGAAAGCAGAACAACAACACATGTGAATCATTCCTTTGCTGGCACTTTCTTCCCCTGATTTGTTTTATTCTGCTGAATTAAAGCTCTTTCCCTCCATTCCACCCTCCCCGCCTTCTCCATGACCCTTACTGAAAATCTGTAAACGTAAGTTCAGGGAAGAACACTCCTTACGATGGCAACGCGTCTTTAATCTTCATGTGAGAGATGTCATTGTAGAGAGCTATTGAGACAACCTCCTCCATGGGGCAGATGAGCCCATACTCTTCACAGCCATTCTCAATTACCAGAGGATCAGATTTATGTGGGTCAAACATGATATTGTTTGGAGTTACTATCATGACTCCTCCAACTACACCCTAAAATAGGAGAAGTAAGAGTTAGCACATCACATGTAATTCACTTATTTGGTATTGAATTTTAGGTTACAATCCTAAAAAGAAAAACCTCTCCTGGCTCTTTATACCCTGTCATACAATGTCTGCTAACAAAACATTTTGTTTTCCATCACATCAAGTCACAACATTGTAAGGCGAGCAAAGAAAAAGACTACTTAGTAACACCCAAGTTCCTGGCGGATAAGAAAGAACATCTGAACTATTCAGTTTTCAGCGGTAGCTGCTACAAGCTGAAACTGCAGATTGTTAAACAATCTCAGACAAAATAGATTAGTGGTTTTATTCTAGATGCAGGCACCTTCACTTGATACATGAATTCATATGCAACCATTACACCTGAAGGCAGTCTTGCTCATGGAAATGTCAAGGTTACTATGCTAAGCTACATTATAAGTCTCCTTAATCTACTCTCCCAGAGGAACATGCAGAAAACTTGCATATATATAGGGACCTGATATGAAACAGCTTCTCCCCTATCTAGAAGCAACCCACCACTTTTCAGGGTTTACAAAGCAGATTTCTTCCCATGTCTTGCTCCTATACCCTCTCTTCCAAATAAGCTACAAAATTCAACAGACCAATTCAGAAGCTGTGTGTAAATAATGACATCTGACAAACAGAGGCCACAGATCAACCGGAATGATCTACATTGTAGATACTATTAATTAGCCAAGGTCACCTGCGAGGCAAGCCAAGGACAGCTAACAAATAGGTAGCTAGAGGACCACAAACTTGGTTTGTTGTTTTGTTTTTTAAACTGAGGAGATGCCAAGCTGATGGCTTGGCAGTGGCAAGTTCGTACATGTGTGCCTGCTCCTTTGTAAAGCAAAGTCCGTATGTATTTCCCATTTGCTTCTCTTGTGTCACTCACGTACACATGCCTGGTTTGTGTTTGGATAAAAGAATCAAAATCAAGTGCAGAGGCTTCTCCCAAAGGTATATAACTCTATTTAGCCAGAAGAGCAATACATCAGTAGGCTGTACTTCCTACCCAGCCACTGCAGGAAGCAAGGCAACAAGGGATTTTAGCTACACTGGCAAAGAAGCCGTCCCACTTTTGATTTTCTGACTGCAAATTTTTCAGTCCTGCAGCCTAAAATTGGTGATCCCTACCCACTGCACCTAGCAAGCATCACATAAAGCAACAGGATTGCCCTAATTTACATTCAAGACATCAAGTAGCCCTCTATTAGCTATTTCTACACAATAGCAGACTAAAAAAATTGCAGAGCAGTTAAATACAGTCTACATCCACTCGATGGGAAAAGCTGCCAAGAACTACAGGTTTAAACACATCCATCTTACAAAAGTCAGGACTAAGGGAAAAAGGTTTAAACTACAATGGTTATCATCTCAGTGTTATAAATTCCAGAGAACTTGAAAACGCAAAATTGTGGACATCTAACTGAAACCAGAGTCAACAAGACATATCAAAGTAGACAGTTCAAGACAACAGAGTCCTGCAAACTTGAGAAGAGAGGCCTAAAATACTGCCCAAGCTTTGTGCATTTGCTTCTAAAACAGATGCTGTAAAATTTAGGGTTGCAGTCCCAGTGGGAACACGTATGTTACAAGAATGCTTGCTAGAAAAAGAAAGGAAAGAACCGTTGTATCATGCAATATTTATCTTTTTATTAGAGATTGCATAATGTTCATTAGCAAGTGCAAGCAACATGGACATATTTGGAAACACTGAAGTTAAAATTTAGCTTAAAGTCATAAATGAAACAGGTAGGCATGTGCTCGTTTTATAAAGCTGTTGCACAATTTGATGGAACTGGACAACTAATCCTGACACGTCATAACTCTGAAGTGCAATTTTCTCTGTGTATCTAGCAATACACTCTTAAACAGATAATTCTGGGAAGACATGGTAAGAGAATGAAGATAGGTAGGATAGAATAGCTATTCTTTCATAAAGCAATTATCATAACACACGAAATAATTAAAAGAACAAAATGATACAGCATATTACCACAGTACCAATGAACACAGCAGTGATGAAGTTACCATAACAATTACATTCTTTACAAACGTGGAGCACGTTTGACTCTCCCAGTATTCATCTCTCACTTATCCAAACAGATTTTGCTTTTAAAGAATCCCAAACAATGCCCAAAAGCCGGGTTTCACCTACCTTACCATCTGTGAAGTACCGGCAATTCATTTTTAAAAATTTGACAACCACAGGCTCATCCTCTTCTGAAGTAGAGGACAGGACTCTCTCAACTGGTTTGAAGGCCTTTCTTGCCAAATCAGCATCCTTAAAAAAAGAAAAGTTCAGTGCAGAGCAGCAGGACCAGAATCACATACTTTTAGATTTTTGGGGAGCTATAAGACCAGCTTCAACAAACTATTTTCCTTTTGCTTAAGGAATAAAAAGTGGTGGTCACGTATGTATGTATGTATGCTTCACACAGTATCCTCGATGGAAGAAAAACCTCGTAATGTTACAAAAACCTCAATACAAATACCAGGCAAGAAATTTAAAAATGCAAGGCAAGTCAGCTAATGGAATTTCAATGAGATATTCTCATTAAGAGAGGGCCAGTCCTGCCACCTCATCCACACCAAAGACCTCTGCACACAGTGCACTGGTGTGATTCCCCAGGCACGTGGCACAGAGGTGTAAGACCAAGGTTAAACACAGTTATTCACTCCAGCATTCTCTCCACTTTTCGACAGTTATGGATTTGAAATGTCTAAGTATTTTAACATCAGCAGACGGACAGCCAAACTCCTAAAACTACTATCTAAAATCATCATGATCAATCACCTTTCTAAGGAAAATCAAGTATCAGCTATGCCAAGGCCTTTCACAAAGATTAAATCCAGCAGTCTTGTGTATACAAGACAAGTCTATATATGGGTACCATGGTAACACACTTAACTAGAAAGAAACTGACTGCTCAGACTAAGCTAACAGCCTCCACGTTCCAGGATCCCAAGGCAGGATCAAGGCTCTGGACTGCAGAGCAGCACAGAAATCTCCAGAGTGAAACACTAAATAATTCTTCATATTTAACTTTCTGTTCTTTAAAAACTATGACTACACCATTTTCCATTGCTTTGATAGACTCTGGGCCCAACTGAACTTGTACTGGGTTTCTACACTCAGACTGAATTCCCTTCATTTGGCATATTTTAAAGAGATGGTAAATTTTGCAGTATAGCAAATTAAGATTGATGTTACTCGATATTAACAACACTACACATAAGGTTTGAACTGTAATCTCAAAAACCTGCTATTTACATAGCCCTGAATCTCAGCTTCAGAGTCAGAAATTTTGTGAGCGAAAGACCAGTTTGACTTACAGGGAGTTTATCATATTCGGCATCTGACGATGAAGGAGAAACGGGAGCACCAGGACTGAAAGACGACAGTCTCGCAGCACTTGCTTCTGGCACAAAGAGAATCTAAATACAAACACATACGTCAAAACAGTAAGACACAAGCTTTAGAAAGTTACTCACTATAAACACTATATTCTACTAGAAAGACAACCCAATATCGATCACTTGCGATTGCAATGCACTCCTTAACTTCTTATTCTGGAGTCCTTCTTCATAGCGGGTGATGGCGGAGCACATGCAGGTCTAATGAATTACAGGATCTAGCTCTACATTTTGTTTTGCAGCACAGGCAAGAAAATAAAACACTTCCCGCAGAATGAGAACATCCTCTTTTTTTTCCCCAAAGTTACAATCCCAGGTTGTCTTGCAATTATCACAACTACAAAGTAACTGTAAAATGACTATTAACAGTCATTAACTTGTAACAGCAACCTCTGGTCCAAAGAGAAGGCCAGCGTTGAAGGTGGGGGATTTTTAGTGGTAGAAGTTTATAACACTTTGCTAGAGGTTGTCTGTTTCCAAAAGCATACTTGCATCTACAAATTTAAAGAATATTCTTTATGTGAACTAGCATCGTACCATCATGTACTACATTTAAAAGTGTAATATGTTAATACACATGTATATAAAAATATAACGCTTTGTTTGAATTTTCACATTCACTCACAGTGAACATCCCAGATTTTTATTACAGCAGTACTAAAACTGCAGTACAGCTTTGAACCTCCACCCCAAATAAAAACACAGAGCCATTTGTTGCAAGTGTCAGAGCAAAGATACTTCTAAAGTTTAAAAAAATGTTCACAGTATAGTTTTAAACTAAAAACGTTCAGAAAAATAAAACCCTTTTGCTTATCCCAGCTGTTGTCTGCTGGGTATCCTTATGCAAGTCTTGCCACCTCTTTGTGCCTCAGTTGCCCCATCTGCAAATCACGACACTTCAATCTCTTCATGTCTGTGAAACAGAAGTAGAGATCTGCTCTTCATGAACCAGGTGTTAGCCTTCACATTTGCATTTCCATTACACGACTCTCCCAAAAACAGCCTATCTCCATTTATTTCTCATCTTATAGGAGACTGACTTTTCCCCAATGTAATGGCAAAGAGCCATTCCAATTACTGTATCTAACTCTCTAATTCTTTAATGTATTATATATAGCATTTATCTAGGCTTCCCAAGAATTCTACTCTCTTGCAACAGCTACATTACCCTCTTGAGCTTCAGAGTCATCTTTAGGTTTTAGTGACTGCAAATAAGTAACAGAAGTCAGATAAGGCAATTACAAAGCTCACCTCACAACTCCAGGTAACAATCTAGTGAGTTCCCCTTTGAGGGATTTAAACTACTTGTATACAAATACTTAAAAGATATGTGAAAGTAGTAAAAAGCTTTTAAATACATAGCAAATAATCAGGTTTCAGGTATAAAAAAAAACATAAAAGATTTACCTGGCCTGGCACAATCGTCTGCGTGAAAAGCTTATTGAGCTCCACAAGCTTGTTTGGGGTGATGTTAAACTTTAATGCTATGCTGTTTATGGTGTCCTGGTTTCCAGCCTGAAGAAAAAGTTGAAGCTTAAGATACCATAGTGAACATATTCAGCACACCAGCTGAACTAAAACCATCTAACAAAATGTTTGCAGGCAATAGATTTGAAGATCTCAACACACCCTCTGCTTAATAGCTTACGTGATAAGCCAGTATCAATAAAAACTATTCTCTTGTACTATAAAGTAGATAAAACGGAGAGGCGTTATAGATGTCCCTCTCCTTTTCTCATAAAACTTCAAAGCAGCACCACCTGATTTACAAGTGGTCTGGCAAGTGGCGAAAGCACACGCACTGGAAAGTTCATTACACAGTCAGCAGTTGCTGCACGTCAGGCGTTTGTGCTGTTCCCAGCTGGGACACTCGCCTCCCACAGTTGCTCTGTGTGACCTGGCCGGCTCACACAGAGACCTTCTGGGCAGAGCCAGTTCTCTGAGCTGCCACAGCAGCACACTGCCACCCTGCTCCAGCTTGAAGAGGTCTCACATCATCTCAAGAGCAAGCACAGGCCAAAGACTTGATGACTTAAGCAACACTGTGGAATGGAAGTATTTTTCAAAATAACAGAACTGATTACTAAAGAGTCATGGTGCCAAAGTAAAAATAGGCCTGGCAGCTGTGAGAAGAGGCAGAGGTATAGGGCTGAACACTAGTTCAGAACATGAGCCTAGCTCTTCCCCCATAATGATATCGGGCACAATCCCTATTGAGATAGGTACAAGTTGCAGCCAGTATTCACTTAGTGCTTTTAGTTTTGTGCCGGTGGCTCCCTCTCAACCTCAACAACTCCACTTCCAAAAAGCAGACATGAACAAAGCACACACCAATACTTACAGTGTATTCTATGGTACCATGCGGTTTCTGAGAAACCATTTTTTTCTCTTTCTTTTCATTGGTTTTGTTTTGATTGTCATCTAAAGAGGAAAAAAAAATGATTCAAGTAATTGACTTTCAAGATGTTTGCCTATCAACATGTTTTGAAAGACATCTACAGGATGTACAAATTGCAGCTGTGAACAGGAACAAGAGGGCACATCAAAAATATCAATTAAGCCTGAAATTGCACTGCAAGGCAAGCAAAACTTCGAGTACAGCAAGTTTATTACTCATTCAGGAACTCTGCAAGAATAACGTATACGTGATACCATATCACTACAGAACTGCCCCCATGTTTTTCTCCGTGATTCCTACACAATTCAGCTGTTGGTTACAAGCACTTTGTGTGATGACCTGCTATCAACGCTGAGGAACAAAGAAGTAGGTGAACGGAGGCACTGATAACTGCATCAGTACGACCACAACAAATACTGGCTAATCACCACTGCACCTCTAGTACATCATATTTAAATACTATTTTAAACTGTGAAGGTAAAAGTATGCTAAGAGTCCTGCAAAGCGTACATGCATACAGTATACAGTCAAGTATCAGGGAACAAAGAGCTCTTTCAGAAGATATCTTCCATCAGCTACAGTACATAAAACTCATTGCACCTGCAGAAACCCTTTCAAGATGCAAAAGGCACACGTGAGCGAGGTAGCTATTTCCAATTCTTACCACAGCAGAGGGTGAGCGAAGCCGAGGACCAGGGAAGACGCCTGCTGCCCAGCCAACCCCCGCTCCCTGAAAGTGATGGCAGCCCCGAGGGCTCACCCTCTGCACCCCAAGCCCAGGCCTGCATACCTGGGGGGTACGAGGGCGGTGCGCAGCCCCAGCTCCAGGAGCGGGGCTGGGGCATGGAGAGGCCGCGCATGGCTGCTCCGCTCGCCCAGCCTGCTCGTCCCCGGCCCCTCGGAAAGGTCCTGCTGCCTCCGGCAGGGTGCTGCAGCCCGTCTGAGACGGGGAGGGGCAAGAAGGTAAGGCAGAGCTGGGCCTGGCAAAACCAGCATCCAGGGCCAGGAGCAGGGAGACGCTGCCCTCCTTGGGGGGACTCTTCCCGGGGTCCAAGCTGGCAGCTCCAGAAGGAGATCAGGGCAGAAAGGATGGGGAATAGCAGTGCAGAGCGTCTGGCTTGCATTCAGGCTTTGCCGCAACCTTTGCTATTTCCAGAGAGCAAGAGGCAGACAGTAAAAAGAAGGGTGCAGGGCACCTGCCCCACTGTAATGTACACAGGAAGAAAGGAGGGGCTCAGAAGCATTGCTGCACCTGACCCTTCTGACGGCCCATTTCCACAGCAAGATTAATGCTAGGGGCTGCCTCAGCGTCTTCCAGAGGCTACACGGTCAGAGACTGTCTCCTCCGGTCAGAGACTCACAAGAGCCCAGCCTGGTGCAGGCAGGTGAACATACATCCAAGCATTCCTGCAGGGGTACCCCACCAACTACCTGATGCAGTCATGACAAGTGCCAAGGTTAGCCATGTAACAGATAGCAAAGACGTTTTTCCCACAGTGTAATAGAGGCAAAAAGCATGCAGGGACTCAACACATACAATTTAAGTCCATGTGGGTAGCACACAAGGCATGAAGGACAGAGGCGGGAAGAGGAAGATGAGGACGACGCTGGCTTTTTCCTGATAGCATTTTGGAACAAAGCATCACTCAGAAATCTCAAATATTTCATCTCTGAGACTGGAGACCTACAGTAAAACTTAAAATTGGCATTCTTGTTGCCTTTTTCTGACCATTTGTACCTTCACCATCGTCACACCATATTCCTCTGATCAAAGTCAAAGCAGTCTATAGTGATGGATGGAAAAACAGATAATGACATTAGCAGGGCACAGCATTAAACCATCAGAAACACAATGCCAATATGACAGACAAAGAAGTGGCAAATAGTGGATATTTCCTTAATCCATTATTTATGTACAACTGCTGATATGGACACAATCCTGCCTGAAGAAACTCCCCCAACTAACAATGAGTGAATTCCCGCTATTTTGTGCTACTCAGAAGATACCACTTCAGTTACTCCAGGGTAACTAGAACCATGTATCACACACCATGCAGGGCACACTACCTAAGCTGCCTGCAACCTCTCACTGGAGAGAAACAAGAAAGGTTTATATGTAGACTTCATCTTCCAGTAAATCATTTGGTATAGCTGGAAAAAGTGGATGAGTTTCCAGATATACTAACACTTGCTTAGCTCTGAAACAGCACACAAAGTAGGAAACAGTTAAGAACAATTATTTCATACTAATCAGACATGCACCAGTAAGACCCTGGGGTGGGGGGGATAAAAATAAAGTAGCCCAGAGAGACGGAGAGAAAGAGAGAGAGATTTTGCACCTGCTGAACGTGAAAAAGTTTACATCTGTGTGTGTATGGGAGAAACATGCAATAAAAGCAGTTTCTCTGCAGAGCTTGAGATGTTTGGTATTAGCTAAACATTTTCATTCCAAAGCACTGTCTTTGGAATGTGAGATGGTGACTGAGAGCCAACCGTGACAGCAACCACTATGCCACAGTGACACATGAAGACCACAAAATACTCTAGCAATACAGGCAACTTCCTCCTCTACAGCTTCCTGTCTGGGAGGGGATGTTCCTCTCTCTCTCACCTCTCTCTCCCCCTGTAAAGTATTTTTCAGGTCCTCCTATTTGCATTGGCTGCAAGGTTTGGAAATTAAAAAGCACTACCCAGTGAAAAGTTATAACCTGAAATACTGTGTTGTAAGGAGAGACATAATATGCTCTAGTTCTTGGCTGACAGGACTGTGGGTCTGGTTGTTTAGTAGGGTCCCCAACACAACTGTGGTGCAACACAAGAGTGAGATAGATACTCACACATAGTGGAAAGCCCAAACTTGTACAAACAAGTAATAGAGAAAAGTTCAAAAGACAAGCTGAATTTAGACTAGCCATAATATAGTCCTTCTCTTGCCAATAAAGGTTAATAAATACTCAATAAGCCCAATTAGACGGCTTGCAATAGATAGACATCTATATGCAAGAATACATGTTGTATAGCCTGTTTAGCTACAGGCTAAAAGAAACAGTCAAAGCCTGTAAACCTACTTGTCTTCTGAAACCAAAATCTGACATTTCTTGTTTGGATAGTTTTTCCTTCGCACGCACACATCCCGCCCCCCCTTTTTTTTAAAAAAAAAAAAAAAAAAGTCCTATCAACAAGGCGTTTTGGACACCATCCTTACACTGAGGCTAATTACTTGGCAGGCTTTGGCAATTCCAAACCACATTGCATCACTTTGAATAGTGGAAAGTCTTAACTAGTCTATGTTTTTAATTGTGCATATAAAGATTTAAAATAATAAATTAAAAAAAAAATCAGACCTTCAGAGGAAAAAATTCCAATGAATCCATGCAATCTGACAGGTACTGCTGAGGCCACTTATTGTACATGTAAGCGAGGCCAAGGTCACAAATTATGCTCTACATGACTGGTTACAGCAGAGGTTGTGGAAAACCTGGCAAAGCAAGCAAAACATCACCATATACCATTTCTCCAGTTACCTTATCCTCTCTTGTTTCTCTTTCAGGAAGCCAAACATTTTCTGACACGATCTGAAGGCAGCTAGCTCTAGTAGTAGTCCCAAAGGCACCCAAGAGCGCATGCAGGTGTGATGGAGTCCCCAGTAATCACATATCTTTCAGACAGAACTAGATGGAAGAGCTGCACTTCTCCGCAGGCTTTAAAATAAATGCCACTGGCTACTTTTTGAACTTGGACATGCGCTTAGTGATGAAACAACCGACAGTTCTGCCTCCTAAGTTTTCCTGCACTGCATGTGCACTGTAGATGGGATCGTACAACCATGAGAACTGACTAGGTGTTAATGCAAATTTGATCACACTGCATTTTTAGGAAAAGGGCAGAGTAGGTGGACTGAACCTCTCTATGATTTCAAGAAATATGTAAAATAAGAATTACGTAAGTATAGTAAAATTAATGAGCAATGAGAAGAATGCCAAGTGAGAACAGGCAACAACAAACCAGGCCTATTGAAAACAGTTAAGTCTAGAATGGACATTTTTCTGCCCTTATTGATATATTTATACCTACCTCAGTTCTCTAGTACACTGGTCATATTTTATTTTACAATGCTATGGGAAACCTTAAAAAAAAAGGACTAATTTGGAAAGCAACTACTGAAGGAGTATGACAAAGAGGACAATCAGTTTATCATCCAGAAGACCTTGACGCACAATAGGAGAATTGCACCTCTATGTAAATAGCTGTGTAAGTAGATAGAATAGATGAAGAAGCATTAACCGAATCCTAGGCTGGTCACACTGACATACGATGTGCCACTGCAAGGCGATACCATCACCACTAACGCTACAAGCCTAACCTGCTGATGGCTGAAATCAGTACGACGTTTCACAGTGCTGGCAGTGGCAGCTGAACCTGCCCAGAAGTTCCCAAGCCATCAGTTAGGCTGACGTCTGGTAACGCTGGCAGGAATGCTGATACAAACAAGAGGCCAAAGGACTGACCACTTCCCACACCAGGTAAACAAACTCAGCCTGAGAGAATAGAGTCAGTGGCACACTTGGACCAAAAGTCCATTTTACTCATTAACTTGTCTTACCAAACACTTAGGCAGCAAGTAAATACAGAAATCTTTCCCCGACTAGTCCCCTTGGCTTCTAGAAATCATGTGTTTCCCAGGGTAGAGAAGCAGCATCCACTAAACTGCCCAGTCCCTTCAAGACCTCCACACTGACCCTACGCTGAGGAACCCCACAGTACCATGACAGGCATATAAAGTAGTGCTTTCTTTCCTGCACTTTTTACTTCATTAATTTCACTGAGCATCCTAGTTAATGCTATTTTAAGGATGAATAAATAAATAGTCATTATTCACCTTCTGCATACCATTCATGATGTCACAGATTTCCAACATCTTCTGTGAGTTATTTCACTTTTTCAGGTTGACTAATACTAGTATACTTTAGACTCTTTCCTATTTCTCTGATCACACAGGCTGTCGTCCTCATTAGTTTTTCTTCTCCTACTATATCCTTTTTGAGATGGAGAAAGGAAAACCAAATGCAGATTTTAAGATGCAAAATATCCCATTAATTTGCACAATGACATAGGGTTTCCTTAATGAGGGGGTTTCCTGAAAACTGTAAGATACTAGTCATATTTTCCCACATCGCTGAGTACGTCACTGCTGTTTTAGAACATTCCAGCCCTGCGTCTCTATGACAGATTTGTTAGAAGAAAAAAAAAAAAAACAAAAAAACCAAAGAACAACTGTATTATTACAGTCTAGCCAAGCACAAAGACCAAGGAGTGAAAACCTGAAGACAGCTTACAAGAATCTGAAATGCAATAAATTCAGGGGAGAACAGTTATCACTTGGAGTAACCTAATCAGAGTACTGATAAGAAATCAGGCAAACAAGGCTTCCTGGGATAGTTCCCTTATCAGTGAATGAGGCCTGATACCAACTATCTTGACAGAGATGAAGTACAATAAGTATCGCTTAAGCCATTCTAAACAGACACAGAGACCTCAAGAATATGAAAGTCCTGCTTCAGCTAGTAGTGGAGGAAGGACGAAGACAAATCAGTTTATCTGAACAATTTTTTCCATTGCTACTTTCTAGACTGACATTTTTATAATTTTCAGCAATACTGTTATGTGCAGAGTTGTGTAAGGATGATTTAATTGTGTCTCCACAAGCACCTTTCTGGCTCTTCTCATGGCTCTCAAAGCCAAGTGAAGAGCGTTCACATTAAAATTATCACTTTTAGATCAAAAGTCCTTCTTTCAATTCCTGTCAAGTGTGGGTGAACCCCATCACCACAGGGTCCGGATCCGTGTTTTGGGACATCCTCCACACACTCTGACATTCCAGCACTTCCCAGAGGCTGCAGCAGCCTTCTAGGAAGAGACATTATCCCAGCCCCATTCTCTCCTTCAGCCAGCTGCAGCAGCTGGGGTGCACATCCCTAGAAAGGTTTTTTGGCCATCTGATCAGACCTATCTCCCTGAGGAAAAGGCAGGAAGTTAGACAGAAACATTCCCTGCTCAGATTTGGGCAGTGGACTGCTACCATGTTAAGAGAGAAGGAAAAAAACCCCAAACACATAACCAAAGAACACCACAATATCCCACCATCTCAGGTGTGTTTTTCCGTTGTGCTTCACACTTTTCCCACAGCCTCCTGCCAAGCCCTCACCTTTACCTCTGCATTACTTTTCCTCTACTGAATCATATTATCATTTGACTCCCTCCTTCCCTACTGCTGAAGTCACCTGAAACAAAAAGGCAGCTGTTGCCCATGATGACCACACTTGTGCTCCTTCATTAGTGAAACTCTGCTACAGAAGAATAGCCATTCCCTGATCAACACAAATCCAGGCACATGATGCTGAAATATCTATGCTTTGAACAACTGTTCTCTGTTCTCAAAAAAAATTGTGACTCTCCACTGGTTATTTTCCAAGCAACTCTTTCAAAAGTATAAAGAGGTCACCAGAAAACACAGGGCCCCAACAAAAATGACAAGCAGTTCAAAGAACTGATACAAAAAGGTAGTAACTCCTTCTGCTATAAATGGAGAAGGTATTTTAAGGCACATTTAAATAAGAATTTGGCTATTGATACTTATGCAATATTCATATACTGCAGCTTCTACATGAAAAACTGCAAATATTTTCAAAGAGCTTAAATTCCCCCTTTATATACACCTTCCTCCCCAAAACATGGCTTTAGCTCCTTCACAGAGGCACAAAGCAATGCTACGTATTACATGTTTATAGCTTACTACCACCTGAATACGCTGCACTAAAACGTGAAGGGACCCTTTCCCACCACAGCCAAAGCAACAGAGGACCCACTGCCATCCTTCCCCCCAGCCGTGCGCAGGGCTGGAGGACAGACAGCACCTGCACTCAGGCAATGGGGCATTTTTGGGCAATGGGACACGTATAGGGACCTGCACACCCAGAAAACCCTCCAGCTGAGCAAGGGCAAAGGGCACAGGGGGGATGAGAGCTCACCAAGAGTGTCAAGCTCCAGGCAGCTGCACAGCTCTTGCGTTTAAGATGGAAAGATGTGTGCTGCTGCATTCAAATGCTGCTGCATCCTTTGTGGATATCTGCTTGGAAAGCGAGAGGAGGAAAGATCTAGCTTAAAAGGTTGCTGAGGTTTAGGAAAAGGGGGGGGAAAAAACCCAAACCAAAACAAAACCCCACCACTCAATTTCAGAGGGAGGTAGTTCACGCACTCCACGTGTCAAGAGGAAAGTCTGGCACATTATTGTAAAGAAATAGTGAGATGTAGCCAACAGCCCAGCGCTTTAACTCTAAATCTCAGCTAGAAAACAATATGGCAGCAGCTGAAATGTACTGAAACTAGAGTATTGCTCAGGCAGCATGTTGTTGGGCACCCAGAAAGAAACACTGAAGAGGGGTGACTAGAAGACTCTTTATATTTAATTCTATGGTCAGAAGGGCAGTTTAAAAGAGAGGATGCAAAGTGTTGTGAGCAGGCGGACGTGCACAGGATGTCCAGTAAAGGCAAAGGCAGGGGGTTCCTGGCATTCATTCTGGGTGCTGTCTGAAGACACAGGAAGGATTCAGATCAGCCGATAACCTTGTATCAGACAGAAAACAGACACACTTCTGCGGCTAGAGACCAGTACTTAAGAAATAGGTCACGATGATGTTTCCCAAAGCACAGCAAGCCTGTAAAGAAAGCCACTTTAGGTGCACATGCCTTGTTGATGGAGATTGCACAATCAATCCTCCACTAAAAGGGGATGCTGATGGGCAGGACAGCATCTGCCTTCAGCTCCTGTGAAACTTATCGTGGGAAAAGGGAGATGAGTTACTCTCAGGGAGCTCTCCCCCACCTTTCTCCAGGTCCAAAGCATCCTACCTGAAATGTGAATATTCAGAGTCATGGGGAAGAAGGAAGGAGAGAACACGAAGACAGGGGGTGGGGGTGTCCTTGTAACCAAAAACAGGCAAGACAAGGCTATTGTGAGAGGTAACAGGTTTCTGATAGAGCAGTGAATATAAGTGGAAAAATCAGAGAAGTCTTTGAGACCATGAACACACTTTTCAGGATCGGGCTTTGCTGCTAAATATACATTAGGAACAAGTTAAGATATCTGTCAGCTGAACAGGAGAAAAGCTCCCAGCTGCAATGATCCTATCTATCTCTCTTTACCCTTAAGCAAACTAGTTACACATGCTTTTCTTTTGTGCTGGGGAAAACCATGGGGAAAACACTTTGTGTCTTAAGCCTCCCTGAGATAGACTAGGTGCATGAGCAAACAACATCCTCAGCTGTCTGTGGATCAAAACAAACATCACATTCCCTTTTGCATTTAAGGGAGAACCGTAACACACACTGAGACTGTTTTTAAACAGCTGGTTAGATTCAAAGAAATAATTTTGCATGTCCCTAGGGAATGTAATGTACAGAAATGTAATTATCCTGAGCATCTCTGCCAAAGGAGAAGATGGTTCATGTTTCAAGATGCAAGAGGAAAACAGGTAAGAAGAAACAATCTCATTTCTGCTAGTCACATTTTGGGGAACCGTTCATACAATTTTTAAACCAAGTCCCCATGATGCAACTGGAATGCTTCTGTAGGCAAAGTTCTTGCAGACACAACTGAACACCCCTTACACAAGGGTGAAATACATATTGAGACTGAGCAAAAAAACTAACAGTTGTTAGTTGTAGAAAATTGCAGAAAAAAATTTTGTGTAATGCAGTACAATTGTACAAAGATATCCAGGACTGAAGTTTCAAAAGATTTATAAAGTGAGACCACAAAGAAGTGTACAGCTTTTGTGCTCTGGATTCCTTCTATCTCATACTATTCAGCAGTGACACTGACACCCAATTCTTCTTCAGGGCAGACACAGGGGTATGGTTTCAAAAGCCAAATTAATAGCTCCTGAGAGGAGCTGGTCTCTCCTCACATCTCTTTCCACCTTGGACGCTGGTTCTCATCTGATCCCACAGAGAGATTACTCAACTGATTAAAATAATCAATTATCTCAATTTTTTCCTCTTTGTTGGTCTAGCAAATTGACTCATCTTACTTTGTGGTCAGATAAACGCCAGTACCAGTTCAGAGAGAGAGAGGGGGAAAAAAAAAAAAAAAAAGTAGTTTTGCACAAAGGGAGGAAGCACAGGACCTCCCCGTTCAGCAGCAACAAGGTTTTAATTCACATTGTGGAACATTAAGCTCTTATAGCACTCAGCTGTACTTTGAAACTAGTGCCTAAGAAAACTATAGTCACCAGATGTATGGATGTAGTCTAAATCTAGCCCAGGCCACTTTAAAGAAAGAAATTTTAAAGAGAAAACCATTTTAGACACATGAAACTTATTTATTAAAGATTGCGAGGGACAACCAGAAAGATTCAGGTGGCATAAAATCAGTAAGTTTTAGCAACAAATAAGATAGTTGACAAGAGAGCAGCAAGGAGGAGGTTTTAAGAGGGAAGGGAGGCCTCAATAGTTTTCAAATGGAGTTTGACCAGTTCAGTTTCTATAAGGAATTATACACAATTATTATCTCTGAGAAATTAGATGACTGTTGCTATAGCAGAGAACAAGATCTAAGATACAAGCAGGTCCTCTAGTACCAGGAATAAACTGGTAATATAAGCATCATGGAATTACAAGTTATATGTCCTAAAAACAGAGTTAATCTTGCTCCTATTAACCTTTTCATACATTTTATAGAGTGGTCTTTACCATGAATCACATTAATTTGTGAGGTTTAGCCTTCCCTTCCACAGCCAGGTGTCCTGCACACTCCTGCTTATAGACAAAGCAGTGGTGAAACAAAAGGAGGTCTCGTTACACAGAACTTGAAGCGTGACATTCAAAAGGAAATCCACTTCAGATTAGGAAAACTCCAGATGGGAAAATATTTGCAAGTGCTCTCCTGCATTTTGCACACATGATCTAACTATACTTACTGTAGAAGTACTTGTAACCATATACTTATTCTGGCCCTGGATAGTCGCAGTGACATGCCTGTAACAATAGGAAATAATCATCCTTTCTGTGAGCTTGTTCTCACATGCTCTAGGTAACTACTTTGTGGTGTCATCAAAACTATGGACTCTTCCTGACCTACTTTCCATTTACCACTAGTAACAGTTTCTCCCCACTGCTATTTCACCATCTCCAGCAGCCTATGTTAAGATAGACTTGGCAGCATGTCATTCACCTGGGTTATCCACAAAACAGACCAAAGACCTACTTCACATCAACACCACCTTAGATAAACCATTGTCAGCAGCCAAATACTGCATCTTCAGGTAAGTGTTTTATCCTCCTTCAGAGCTAAAGTTTATGAACCACATTATCAGACACACAAAAGAATTCCTACAAGCAAAGGTTGAAAGAGCTGTGACTCTTTAGCCTGGAGAAGAGAAGGTTGAGGGGAGACCTGATTAATGTTTTTAAGTATCTGAAGGGTGGGCTGAAGGAGGATGGAGCCAGGCTCTTTTCAGTGGTTCCCAGTGACAGGACGAGGGGCAATGGGCACAAGTTAGAACACAGGCAGTTCTGTTCAAATACACGGAAGAACTTCTTTACGGTGAGGGTGACAGAGCACTGGAACAGGCTGCCCGGGGAGGTTGTGGAGTCCCCTTCTCTGGAGATTTTCAAGACCCGCCTGGATGTAGTCCTGAGTGATGTGCTCTAGGCAATCCTGCTTTAGCAGGGGAGTTGGACTAGATGATCTCTAGAGGTCCCTTCCAACTCTGAAGATTCCATGATTCCATGTCTACTGCCTAAGGGCAGATTAAATAGCTACCATCCATGACGTCTACAGCTATCACGGAAGTAATTACACAACATACTGGTAACACATGCTATCTTCAACCTAAGAAGTGTGAATAATAGCCAAAGCAAAGATGCAGCAATAGAAACTTCAGCATGGGCTGCCACCAACTTGCTGAGTATGTACACAACAAGAACACCAAAACTGCATTATTATATCCTCCAGACTGTTTGGCAACAGTATGATCTAGCTCCCCACTAGCATGATTAGCATTATACAAATACACAATGTTAAGCCAACCTTCCTCAGAAATACCAGCTTGAATAAGACAATTCACAGCCTCGGCATACAGAAACGTCCTCCCCATCCAGGGTTCAGCTTTGTTTATATTAAAGAAATGCACAGACTCAAGATTAGAAGCTGCTCATACCATCTGTTGTCAATCCTTCCAGTTTCTAGTTCAAGACCATTCAATCTACCCCAAGATCCCTGTGTTTGACAGTCTACCTCTAAAATATCCTGCTCTCCTTGTGCATTTGTGGAGGTTGAAAGGCCCTCTTGGGTGCACTGATAAAGACAGGTGGAGCTGCAAGACAAAATGAATTTTGTGCTTTGCCAGTTTTATCAGCCGGTATGGTTTTAGCTGTCCTACCACATTGCAACAGTGATCACAGACTACGAAGATGTCTACACACCAAAAAATAGCAAGAAGCATTACAATGAAAAAACCAGAACAAATTACTTTCCCTGGTTTTCTTTAAAATCAGGGTGAAAACCCTCCACATTTTCAGTTTGATAAAGACAGTAATAAAGTATCTGGTAAGTGCTCCCTTGGATAGCATTCTCCCCCCTTTATCCACTGCAGGTGAAAGAACTTTTCTGGCTAAGTTGGTCACCTGCAGATACATACTCCATGCAGGTGTTTGTGCTATCAACTCATAAACCCAATCCCAACATAGCTGAAGTACGTCAGTCTTTGAACATGCTACAGAAATATGCTGCATTACTGGGAACTGCAAGAAGAAAGCCACACGTATCCTTAGATCAGACAGAGAAGGTCGTTCTTATTTTCTGTCACTTGCCCAGACAAGCTTTTCAGACATTTGGCATCTAACTGTGTGGTTAGGAAGACAATTATTATGCAAATTCTATATCCTGTTTTCAGTTACTAAAGAAAATCCAGGTACGGGAAGGAAAGCTTTCACACTGCCTTTCTCAGGCCTCTGCTGGACAGGAGTTCATTCAGGTTAAGTTAAGAAGCAAAACAGTGGGAATGAGAAAAAGCAAAGAGTTCCAAATATACTTTTCATATTAAGCAAAGCTTAAAAAAAAAAAAAAAAATCAACGCTTTCACACTTCTAATTTCTTCAACAAATTTACTTTGACAGTGACAAAGGCTTAATGCATGTGACTCTGTGCAGCTCCCCCTGAAAATAGACCCAATATTAGTCCCTCTGGAGCAGTCCTGGATTTGAGCACAGCTCTACGAGCAGCTTAAACCAACCTATGATGAAGCTGTTGTCAAAATGGGTAAATACACCGACCTCCTTACTCCATGTGTTCCTGCCACCAGCCCTGAACTGGATGAAGTCACTAGATACCAGTCTTAGATACCAGTCTAAGGAAAGCAGCTCCTGACTGTCTGGGCTGGTGACGGCTGAAGGCCAGCACCAGGACCACTCATCTGGGCTCAAGTGGAGGATGGGCAGCACATCCAGCTGCATTTAGCAGCAGTGTGGACATCTTAGATTGGCTTGACATGTTTATGAAGGTATACCCTGGGAGGGATATGTTGACAACCAGAGCTAGTTCCAGGCTTCTTATACAAAGGTGGAGGTAAAAAGGACCAGTGATTATTTCAAGATACGAGGGGATGCAGAAAAAGAAGGTTCAGTGATTTTTTTACTCACTTTGGGTGTAAGTAAACTCAGAAGCATTTTGGACAAGAAGCTGCCCACTGGTCTTTCTGTGGACTGACAGACAGTATTGCTTGTGAATTTATCATAGAAGTGCGACCATAAAATTTCTGACTATTCACTGCATCAGGGATCAAAGACAGAGTGAGAAAAAGCAACCTGTCAACAGAGCAGGGCTGAGGGAAGGAATACTTTGGCATCACAAAAGAAGACATGCACATTTTAACACTAGACATGCTGTTTTCCTTCATTCATTTTGCTGCTTGAACACAGAGCAGCTTGCCCGGGAAAGCTATGCCATGTAACATCTCTTCAAATCAACATGCTGCACTGCCTTGTCTATTGGTTGGTGATTACAAGGTCACAGGTTAAAAATACAAGTGAAAATCACAAAGACTCTAAAGATACGGGACACATACCCTGTTCTTGCGTATGGAGACAACATCAGCATCTGAGGTGTTTCTGACTGCCAGCACTTCATCACACAGATCCTCAGGAGCCACAAAAAAGAGCAACTCAGTTTATACACGCTACTGATCCCAAGCGCGACCTGACGAGTCGCATCACAGACACCACGACAGACTGACGAGACATGAGGAAACGTCAGTGTAGAAAGCTGCCAGCAAGAGTGTTAAAATTGAAAAAGATCTGGCTTAACTTTTTATTATTATTTAAATGCAGGTGAAAGGAGTTCTGCCTTTCAGAGCATTTAGGTTCGCTTCCAACAGTGTATTTCAAGCACTACATGGGAACTTGTTGGAGAAATTAAAAGCCTGCCCTGAGGATACCAGGCTTGAGTTATGCAGACTCCCTGAGAATGACTCCCTCATGCCTCTGCTTGGAGATCAAATGATTTGCAATATGATTTCATCAACTGCGCTACCTCGTGCTCCTTATGCATTTGGCCTACGAATATCCTGCCTTAAAGAGATAAAAATCTTACAAATGTAAACCTCATGTCTGAAACTACAAAGAGGATATTCTGCCTCTTCCCTGGGGGCAGAGATCCCCAGAGAGCTACAGAGAGTCACTGGGCAGGGGAGAGAGACTGGCACTGATAAACCTGGGTGCTGCAGAGGACTGCTCCGCAGGCACCCAGAGCACGGGTCCTGGAAACCTGGGTGGGAGAGGCAAAGGATCCAGTCTGCCCGGTCGACAGCCCCCCCAGGAAATGTTGAAGAGGAGAACCTGTAAGAGAGTCCAACCCTTTCCCCCAGGACAAGAAACGCAACTGAAATCACCTCCAATGAGCTGCACATCCCCTGCAGGCACTTGGAATAACTTCACAGGACACCCGTGCTCAGCAAGCACAAGACCCAACAGGCATCTGGCATGACCTGGAGAAGTTCAGACTACCCCAAACATGAGGAGCCTGTGGATTCTGTAAGCGAAGAACTCACTAACCATGCGGACATATTTCACTTCATTATCCCTGGCGGAAATACAACAACTCTCTTTATTAATTCTCCCAACACACTTGCCTTTCCCCTCCTGCACACATACACCTGCCACAGCCTCACTGTGTGCTATGTGACCAATTGCTCCACAGCTTTCCTCCCTTCCTCCAGGGGCCACTTTTCAGACATGTTAAGTGCATCTGCATTTAAACATAATTAAGAATGTAAGTGCTCACTTTTCCTGAAAATTCAGGCCCTGGGAAAACAGACAGTCCTGGGAACCAGATCTGGTTCTTTCAGCAGCGAGACCAGTTTTAACTGATCGAACACCAGTCATGTCATTCCCTAGCCTGACCTTTGCGGACGAGATCACAAGACATCACTATCTTAAATCTTATTTTGAATAACTACTATAGTAGAACTTAACTTTTAGAAAATATCAAATCCTGGTATTTTTTCCCCAGAGTCAGAAATTCCACCCTTCTTAATTTTCTACCTCAATAATAACTGCCACTGTTAAAAAGGTATCCCTGGTTTCTAATTTTCACTTGTTTCTCTCCATCTCCTAGCCTGCTCAGCCTGCCAAAACTCTATGCTACGATATTTCAATTACTTTCACAATTAATTTAGGATAAGGCTCCATTTTGGTTTTTTTTCCCCGCCTCTAGAACAGTTATAACTGAAGGAGTCTCTCACAACTCCCTCCAATCCCACAAAATTTGCCTCCTCCCTGAGCTACGCTAAACAGGGTTCACAGTAAATCAAGTCAGAGAATTTGAGTTAAGAGCAAAAACATCTCCTGTCCCAGCATCCTGGGTCCTAGGTTCAGAGAAGAATAACAAGTACAAGCAAAGCCATGAAACAGCTTAAACGTAAGGAATGCCAAAGTTCTTCACCCTGATGGAAAAGGGGTATTTTACAGAGAGAAGATTATTAAAAAAAAAAAAAAAAGATCATAGGAGGCTTGAGATGGGGAGTAGGGACTGACTGTTCAGTTTCTTCTACAAGACCAATGGCCACCAAATAAAGCCAGCAGGAGCAAGACTGCTCTTCATGCAAATGGTAGCAAACCTGTGCAATCTTCACCAAAAGATATTGTAGAAACCTGCACAGGCCCAGAGAGAGACAAGCTAAGTATATGGAAGAACAATCCCTAAATCAACAAACTACAAGCAGCTCAAAAGTTCCCCAACAGCTGACAATTGTCATAGGATGAGAGAACATTAGAGTAAATAATTTTACAAAATTCATTGTGTTCTTAATGTTCCCCAGACATCCAGGTGTGACCTTTGTGGGAGAACAAATGCTGCACTAAATGGACCCTGGTCCACTGATAGACAACAGCTAAGGACAACATACAAAACACCAAGTTTTGCTTATTTGTGTCTTTTACTTAATTTTACAAACAGGAGTTTATCCACCAAGATGAGGATTCCACATATGGAGAGCTCAAACAGCATTAAGATGTTTCCATCCAAATTTTCAGAAGTTAACTGCCAGCAGCGTTATTTCTGGCACTTACTGCTCAGATCAAATTCTCCTGCCTGCAGACAAGACATCCCTTCTTCATGCAACAGTTTGTAGTAAACACCAATTAACTCAGCTCGAATACAACCTGGTGGCCTTGACACCGATCCACTGGGATTTGAGATCGTTTGTTCTCATTCCAAAACAAGTGATCTGAAAATGTCTGCCTTTCAGTAATTCATTCCATGTGGTTTCAGCAACTGATGCTAATGTAACAAGCACCTGAAGCTTCCCAACCAGCCACTGCCATCTACATGCAGTTTACAATTACATGTAAGTTTACTGCAACCCCCTTGTTATTCTATGGAGACAATTACAAGCAAATAAAGTTCTTCCTACGCTGCTTTAATTTTATTTGAGATATTGATTTTGGAAGAAAAATTATTTCCCTTTTCACCCCACCTTACATCTACTTTAATTTTTGCTCTCTGAAGCCAACCTGAAACACAAAGGCTAAAGCAAGGTCTCAGAACTGGGCAAAATTCAGATCCTGTTCCTCTTACTGTTGCACTAAGCAACGTAACACTGAGTAGTTCAGTTTGTACATCACTTGGATTACTCAGAATACAGAGTACTTTGCTACAGGAATAGGGCTGACCAAATCAAGCCCCCAGAGATTAGGGCCGATTAATTAGCTGATTACCAGCAAGAACTTATATGGATTTTCTTATTTTATAAAATGCAGTCTACCTTTTTATGACTAGCACCTTAAATTAAGTGCTCAACTGCATCCGACTTTTGAATAACTGTACCAGATAGTAAAGACAAAACAAGGACTCATGAACAGAATTTTCAACTCAACATATACTGAAAAGCCCATTTCAGATTAAGACTAATTAGCAAATGACTTACTAGAAACTATTATGCAAAGTGGGTTCGGTAAGTGCCCCACCTTTTTATTAAATTTAAATTCTCTATAAATTTTCACAGCATTACAAGCAACTTTCAACTTTGAAACAGATTAAGTATGCTGGTATTATGGGAGCTGCCCCTGCTGATTGTGTGCCAGTCAGGGCAAATCTCACCACATTATGGGTGATCAAAATTGCTGTGCTCTCTCTGTTTTATTTACTAACATTTATTCTTGGCCAGCTACGCAGAACATTCAGAGGCTTGGTAACTGCACACGTGCCACGCTGGTCTCATATTGCCCCCTGCCCAAGTGATGGCAGGGAGGAAACTCAAAAAGGCATCAGTTTTCTGACACTGGGGAGATACTCTGGCAACTCCTGTTCAACGTACAATATACTGTCTCATTAAATGGGCACGTACCATTTTTCCTCTCTCGGGGCTCATGCTTGTTTCGGACACAAGTCAGAGCTACAGTAAGAGGAGGTTTTGTTAGAATCACCTCCCACTTGCTTGCTGTGGAAACGGAACACTGTACAGTGAATGAGAAAGGATGGCTTTATGATCACAGAGAAGAATGATAAGCTAGTTCACTGGATTTTATTTTACTGATAAAAGTAACAGTGTGATGTAGGACAAGTCACGTAAACCAAACTTTTCTTTATGATGCATTTTTTAACAGAGATGCATTTTAACATGCTGCTTATGATTTCAAGCAAAAGCAGTGCAATCTGGGAATATTCTGCACATCTGGAAAAAAGATGCATTATATCATGCTGGAATAAATATATGGACAAAATTCAGAGGGTTGTGCTTGGCTCTAATTTGCACCACTGGTACACTGCCTGCTTTCACAAGGTCACCTTTTTTCCTGTTTCAGTTATCTTCAGTGTCAAAACTTTACCCAGGTTAGCAATTCCTGGCAGGAATCCTGGTTTCCTAATCTCACAGGAATCCATCTAACAAGTCTGTCCCAGAGATGTGCGTCCTGCCCTAGAGCCAATTAATTGGTGCTTCCAGGCTATTATAGTTACAGCACTGGGTTTCTGCAGCTTGCTTCGTGTTTGCGAAAATGTTTTAC